>LRSR01008969.1:0-12102 GCA_001579985.1 Hypsibius dujardini | reverse complement strand
GGGTTCGCCGGCACTTGTCGCTCAGCTCGCTCATTCTATTGTCCCCTCCAGTGGCGGGAGAAGTTGAAGCGCGAGCGCGAGAAGCTCTCGTCGGTGTGGCGGACGCAGATCTTCACCGTCGGCGAGGACCTGGAGTGCGCTACGCTCACTGTAAGAACCTGAGGAAGGACCCTTTTGGACTGCGAGAATGTGTGCGTTCATTCTCTTTTTTCCTCCCGCTCTTTTTGGCAGCCGCTCCCTGTGGTGCCGGGCTCGCTGCAGACGCTCATCCCGGAGCGGTTCATTGCGGACGCCCTCTTTGTCCTGGAATTCATCCGCGTCTTCGGGCCCGGACTGGATCGTGCCTGCGAGTACGCGGACATTGCCGACTGGGGTGAGTGTGCATTCTGTCCGGGCGGAAGGGGAGAGTGACGCGGTTCCCGGGTCCGTAACGATGGTTCGCCGTAGATTTGGACCACTTGTACCGCGCGCTGGCCTCCTCCGCCGTCGAGGGGGAGTACACGCGGCTGCTGGGCTTTGCCTGCAAGTCCATCATGGGCACTGTGCCCAGGTACAGCGCCGAGGCTGGTAAGTGCGGAAGACTGGAGAGAACTCCCTCTGGATCGGAGCCAGTGGCTCCCTCTGGATCGGAGCCAGTGGCTCCCTCTGGATCAGAGCCAGTGGTCAGCGATTGGAGCCAGTGGTTCCCTCTGGATCGGAGCCAGTGGTCAGTGATTGGAGCCAGTGGCTCCCTCTGGATAGGAACCAGTGGTCAGCGATCGGAGCCAGTGGCTCCCTCTGGATCGGAGCCAGTGGTCAGCGAACTGAAGTGGGTGGTGTGTTTCTGTCCCGTAGAACCGTCCTCGCGCTCGTACAGCAACGGATGGCAACAGCAGGGCGCGGATGTGCCTGCTGCGACGCTGCTGAGAACGGGTAAGTCTAGAGGTTGTAGCTTTGCGGGTTGCGAGTGGGATCCGGTGAGGGCTTCTAGGGAAGAAGCTGATTGGTTTTTCGCAGTTCGAAGGGGAATGGCGTTGCGCGTTCATTCAGGCACTGTTTCATGCTAGCTTTCGGTTTGGGAATGGGTGCTCCCTTTTTTCTCTATCAGAACTGAGGTTTAGCCGTCATTCCAGCTTGCCGGGAAGATTTTCTACTGAATTTTGACATTCCTAGAGTCCTTGCGTAGTGTCTTGTCCTGTTTGCTCCATTCTCGAAACCGTGTTTGCTGATTTGGCGTTTATTATAGGCATTGCCTTCCACCAGCTTCCCCTGACGGGTGCGGCCATCTCCGAAGTGGTCCGCCTGTGCCTCCTCGTGTCCTGCGTCCCCTCCAGGTCCAGCGAATCCAAGTTTGACAATGCCACGCTGCGACTCCTCAAGTCGTCGGAAGGAGCCGCCTTGTACCGGCAACTGCTGTCAGAGTCGGTATTCGCTTTGCCTTTCGGTAAGTGATGCACTACAAGTGGAAGTTCCTTACTTCCGCAGCGACGTCTACTGCCTCGCAGGGACGTCTTGTGTCTGACAGGGACGTCTTGTGTCTGACAGGGACATCTAGTGCCTGACAGGGACGTCTTGTGTCTGACAGGGACGTCTTGTGTCTGACAGGGACATCTAGTACCTGACAGGGACGTCTAGTGCCTGACAGGGACGTCTTGTGCCTCGCAGGGACCTATAGTGCCTCGCAGCGACGTCTGGTGCCTCGCAGCGAGGTCTACTGATGATCTTACTGCTTTTTGCAGGTCAACGACTGCGCCTGTTAGCGCGGTTGTTCCAGGTTGTGATAGAGTCCGACACGGTGCGGGAGATGCTGGATGAGGCCAGTGCCCGTGTGGATGAGGATGAGAAGGCGCTGAAGAGCCTGCGCTCGCTCGGTGATGAAGTGAGCAAGCTGAAGGGGAAGATTGTCGTGTAAGTCCGTACTCTCCTTCCATCACGTGACTTTGCTGTTTGACGATTGCAGTATACAGAGCAAATGCAAATTAGTGAAGAAAATTGTGTTCGGTCTGAGTCATTGGCGATGACTGTTTCGTAACGGACCGTTTTTGGGCCGCTCCAGGTCGAAGGAACGACAGCCAGACACGGTGGCGGAGAAGGGTGACCGCTTCCGCGTCCTCCTCGACGGCTACTCCCGCAAACGCAACAGCCTCCGCTCCGACAAGGAGCGGAGCGCGCGCGAACTCGCCGAGGACATTCGCGTGCTCAATAAGGGCCGGAAGCACCGCAAACTCACCGACATCGACGTGATCGCCCTGACCTCCGCCATGGAGGATCACCACGGCAAATTCGTCCGGCAGCTGAACGCCGAACGCGCCGCGCTCGACTGCCAGATCCAGACGAACCAGCAGAGCTTCCGCTCCGAGCCGATCGGGATGGACCGGCACTCGTTCAAGTATTGGAACATCCCTTGCCTGCCGGGCCTGGTGATTGAGTGCACACCGGCCTCGTCGAGGGACGTCTGCACGGCCGGCTGTCTGTGCGAGGTCGTTAAGCCCGACGCGGATGCGAGCGCATCCTCCTGGTGGAGTGTGGGGAGCGAGCATGACGCGGGACTGTTGGTGAAGAATATGTTGATTAACGGTGAACGGGAGACGGTGTTGAAACGCCGGCTGGATCATCAGCTGCCGTTGATGAAGGACCGATTTGGGCTGCGTCAAGCGGAGGGTGTGATGGTGGTGGCGCCTGCTGACCGGTCGGTACCGGATGTCCCGTCGGCGGAGCAGTTTGACGCGATACTGGGCGAGAAACTGGAGGCCGCCTTGGTGACGTTGAATTCCAGTCTGCTGTCGTACCGGATGGGCGGGATACCGGTATGTAACTTGCATATCTTGTCTGCCTGTATGCCTGACAGTTTTTCGGGTCGAGCTTAATTCCCCTGCCGTGTTGGGATGCCGGGCGATCGGCGTGTCTGGATGTCTCCCTGTCTTTCTGAGCGTGTCTGTCCCGCCTTGTTGGACTGAAGGTCTGTCTGTCTGCCTATCTGTCTGTCTGGCTGGCTGACTGTCTGTCTGGCTGGCTGGCTGACTGACTGTCTGGCTGGCTGGCTGGCTGGCTGGCTAACTGTCTGTCTGGCTGTCTGGCTGGCTGGCTGACTGTCTGTCTGTCTGGCTGTCTGACTGTCTGTATTGATCAAAGTATCGCTGATTGGTCTAGTTACCGACGTATCTCTTTATTGACAGGAACAAGACCAAGAGGCCTGGTTGAGTGGAGAACCAGCCGTCGCCGAGGTCACGCCTGCGACGGCCGGCTGCTCTATGTCCGATGCGCCCAGTCCAGAAATCTCCGCGCCTCCATCCACGACCATCTCTCCCGAAGGGAAAGCCTCGATCACCGCTGCCCCCACTCATGCTGTCACTGCTTCGATACCACCGGACGCCATGGAAGTCACCGAGGCCGCCACCATGGAGCCCATCCAACTCACTGACGGTACGAAGCCAGCCGAGACGGATCCCGTTGATAGTAAGGCCAACCGTGATGAGGAGGAAGACGCCAGCAGTGATGATGATGATTCGGAGATGAACGACGAAGACGGGGCCAGCACGAAGGGATCGGTGAAGAAGTCTGGGGAGATTGTCCAACCGACACTCGCGCCTATCCTCAAGTCTCCGGTGGTGAGGAAGTTCGTTAATAGCATCATCCGTCTCGTGGATACCGTCCGACCGCGCTACCTGACCGCGCCGTTGGTGACAGTTAACGTGGATTATGCCAGGGACCTGACGCGGCTCGCGGCGTGGCGGAACTCTGTCATGGACTGCCATAGTCTCTCGCAGCTGCACATTCACTTGAGCGTCTTTGAGAAGTGTGTGAATTGGGAGCGATCGACTAACAGCGCCGTCTGCAAGGCCTGCCGAAAACGCGGTGACTTCTCCAGTATCGCGGCGTGTGACCGATGGTGAGCACGTACTTTGGCATTCCTGCGATTCGTTGTGCATTGGTGTAATCTGTCGTTGTCGTTACAGCGACAAGAGGTTCCATCTGGATTGTCTCATACCACCTCTTGAGGTAAAGATTAGGCAGCAGGCCAAAAACTAATCGAGATAAACGGGAAGTAGTCGAGTTACAGGCATTCTGGCGAACAGCCAGGCATTCTGGCGAACAGCCAGGCACACAGACAGACGTGTAGACGGACAGGCAGACCCTCCAACAGACTGACAGGCAGACAGATCAACAATCAGATAGACAGACACACATGTAGACGGACAGGCAGACCCTACAACAGACTGACAGGCAGACAGACTAACAATCAGATAGACAGACAGACTGACTGACTAACTAACAGACAGACTAACAGACAGACAGACAGATAGATTGATAGGCAGATAGATAAGCAGTCAGGCAGACAGACAGATAACAGACAGATAGACAGATAGACTAACAAGCAGACAGACAGATAGACGGACAAGCTTTGCGGCCAGGCATGAGGCGTTTCTCTAACTGATTGTCATATTTTCGCAGGTTTTACCGGATGAAGGATGGATTTGTCCCATCTGCCAGCCGCCGCAGCGAAACACTCGAAGAGCTCGCCAGGGCGTCACCAGTTACAACGAAGACTCCGCACCACCAACATCGTCTGCTGGGGAGCCCACAGAGAACGGCCCCACCAAAAGCTCCAAGTCGTCGTCTCGGTCCGCGCGGGCTGCTCAGAGATTGCAAAATGACGGCGTGTACGAGGAGTACACTGCCGATGAGGAGGAGGAAAACAACAGCGATGTCCGGCGGTCTGGTCGGGGTCGACGAGTCGATTACAAGGGTCTGGTGGAGGGTACCAGCCAGGATGGCGAAGACCCTGTACAAAACGGTATGGGCGAGGAGGAAGAGGAAGACGATGATGCGGTTTACGAGAAGGAGATGAATGGGGAAGATTATGATACTCTCAGTTCAGCGGGATCGGATGGCAGGCAAGTTTACGCTGTCGTGTTCTTTTGCTTGTCTGGACGTGGTTTGGCTTGATACGTAGGTACTTCTACTGTCTTCGTATCTCTCAGTGCCTGTGTTTGTATTAACGTGTCTGTCTGTTTGGTGATCATGTCTGTAACTTTCTCGGTAACTGTCTGTCTGCCTGCCTGCCTGCCTGCCTGCCTGCCTGCCTGCCTGCCTGCCTGTCTGACTGACTGTCCGTCTGTCTGACTGACTGATTGTCTGTCTGTCTGCCTGCCTGTCTGTCTGCCTGTCTGTCTGTCTGTCCGCCGTTAGTATTTGGTCGCGTTTGCCTTGATTTTCCCCTCGCTGATTGGCATAGACCTGGAAATTGTCTCAGCTCATCTAATCGGAGCTCTTTTTTGCAGTGAATATGATCCCGACGAAGCTGCCAATCCCAAATGGGGGACAAGCCATAAACGTGCGAAACGTTCAGCATGAGCCGAGATTTTACGGTTCTTCCCTTGTTAAGAGATCTGTTTTAGAAACAGTTGTGCGAGAGTTGTTTGGAAGGATGTTGGATTGTTTGTGCTTTCTGAATTTCGCAGTCTCCTTGTATCGCCGCGCACCCTGCGTGGGCACTCCTGATACGCGTTTCTTTCAATGGAGGATTTCTCTAGGTGCACTGAGAGGTTTGTGCACAATGTCCTTTGCTGGTGTGATTTTTTTTGGGTTTGATCCGCTCTAATAACTTTTGTGTGAAACGTGCGCACTGCAAGTGAAACGAAACTGTTCATGAACTTCGAACGAACTGGCAGTGAAAACAAACCACGCGAATCAATGCCCGACAAATGCGCCAACAGATGGCGCCCATTTGGAAGGGGATCGCCTTGAGAATCGTTCTCTTCTGCCCAAAGAGCCTGCAATTGCCATTCGAATTCCCACTCACGAATTCGTATCCTTGGGGCGGCTTCTTCTGAAAGCTTCTCCGACAGCGCGCGATGATACCGAGTCGTGTTCAGTTCCTGTCGTTTAGCCGCTGGTGAATAAAATGTGACTGTAGTAAACGACGAATTCGAAAAAAAATCATGTTTTTCAGTTAGAGAGCTTTTAGTCTACTTAGGTTTGTATTGTCTGTCTGTCTGTTTGTCTGCCTCCTCGTCTGTCTGTCTGTCTGTCTGTTTGTCTGCCTCCTCGTCTGTTTGTCTGCCTCCTCGTCTGTCTGTCTGTCTGTTTGTCTGCCTCCTCGTCTGTCTGTCTGTCTGTCTGTTTGTCTGCCTCCTCGTCTGTCTGTCTGTCTGTTTGTCTGCCTCCTCGTCTGTCTGTCTGTTTGTCTGCCTCCTCGTCTGTCTGTCTGTTTGTCTGCCTCCTCGTCTGTCTGTCTGTTTGTCTGCCTCCTCGTCTGTCTGTCTATCTGTCTGTCTGTTTGTCTGTCTGTCTAAAGATAGTTATCAAATTTCAATTAAAACTGGACTACACGGTTTATTCACTAAAAGCAATATCTTTTAATATTTGTACGATGACTTTGATTCCCAGAAGTGCTATAGTATACTAGGATACAGTACAGCAAATCAAGCAATCAAGCACCTGGCTAGGTCCTATAGGATAAGGCTATGCCACTCGCCTGTGGTGAGTCATTTATTATTGTATTATTTTTTGACTATTTTTACATTTTTATATATATACATGTAGGGAGAAAATTGAAGACAAAAACGGGGGAAACTCAACCGGCGACAAAAAAAAGTAAGTAAACCAAGGAAAATAAACTAAAGAATAGCTGACTTGGGAAAAAGCTGAAAACTGAGACCAGGGATTAAGGCAGGAAACTCGAATTCTAAGCTCACGTGATCCATTTTGTGAGTCAGTTTTTCTAATCTCTTAATTGGGCGATTAAATAAATAGCTGCCTGCCATCTACGTACAGACAGGGGCTAAAACAACCGACACGTGCAGCACTCGAAAAAAAAGTCACCGTGTTCCGCTGAAAATGGCTTAAATAAGCACCGCGATCGCTTCCGTGTCGGACCAGGAGGGTGAACCGGAAATGGTCACTCCCAACTGCGGAGATTGCACGATCAGGTCCAGGCAGGCCTGCTCCAGCTGCGGTAGCTGCGACACCGCGGAGGGCGAGCTAAACACTTCCTTCATCACGTGGCAAAACTTCCAGGCGGTCAGCGGGTCTAAGCCGTCGTGAAGGTTGGTGGAGAAGATGGCTGTCATGACGTAGTCGGTCATCTTGAGAAACTACAAATACAGCGGAAAGGTAAAGGTATTCCCGGAGGAAGGCATGATGGAAATTAGAAGCCATGTCTGTCTGTTTGTCTGTCTGTCTGTATCTCTGCTTGTCTGTGTGTCTGCATGTCTGTCTGTCTGTCTGTCATCTGCCGACTTGTGAGTGGAAGCCATGTCTGTCTGTCTGTCTGTCTGTATCTCTGCTTGTCTGTCGGTCTGTTTGTCTAGCTGGCTGTCTGTCTGTCTGGCTGTCATCTGCCGACTTGTGAGTGGAAGCCATGTCTGTCTGTCTGTTTGTCTGGCTGTCTGTGCTGACTTGTGAGTGGAACAACTTACGTAATCAAGCGTCATTCCACCGGTGCGCAGCAGAGTGTTGACCGCCTGGCGGATGAAGTCAGCGGGATGGGGCAATCCGAAAGCAGCAAATTCGATCGGCGAGTTGAGGGAGTGGAGATTCTCCATAAAGAGCCAGGATTGGAAGACCACAGCGAGGGCAGCCATGGCAGACTGGGGGACGTTTTCCGCGATTCTTTCGTCTGAAAAAGCAAAGCAGATATTAGAAGACAAGTACGAAGAGCTGGCTCGAATTCGTTTACTTTTTTGATGATGTGCCTTTCTGCCCGAGTCTGCCTGGTCAAATGGATGTCTGTCTGTCTGTCTGTCTGTCTGTCTGTTTACCTGCCCGCCTATTTGTCTGGTTGACTGTATTTCCTACAGACATGCCTGGCGTGTCTGCCTCCCTATCTGCCTGCCTATTTGCATGGTTGACTTTACTGCCTATACACATGCCTGGCGTGCCTGCCTATATCCCGCACGTATGCATATGATTTCTTTTTACTCTCAACATTCGGCCTCAATTACAGACAAATATCGGAATTCGGAGTGATGTCTGAACTGAAATGACTGCCTTCTGCGCGATCCATGTCTGGCGTCCATGAATGCCGGTGCATTGCTAGATTGTCTGTCTCGGTCCATAGCAAATTCCACGGAGGCACAACCCTCCCTCCTCTCTCATACAGAGCTTCTTTGACCATCTTACAGCGGAAGAAAAAGCCACTACAAAAGGTCAATAGCATTATGAGAAAGTTTGGCATAAAGCGCGACTATATCGATACAATACTCAGACCCGGACTCCATGCCTATACGGTGCACCAAAGAGAGAATGACCAAGCTATACGCACCATCTGCCCCTGTCTTGATCACCCCCAAAGGCTACATCTCTGTATACCCGAAAAGGGATCAATGGAATGGATAACCTGTGGCCCTTCAAGACGTCACCTCAGCCCCAATCAAAAGGCGACTCCACTACTCCACGTTACACAGACAGACAGACAGACAGACACTATACTACACGATTCCTGTCTGTCTGCACCTTGTACCACCTTCACAGGAGCGTGTCTGTCCCGAGGGCACGATTGGATTTCTACACCTTGTCAATGGCCAACACTTTCGTTCTGCTCTACTCCTCAAGGCAGATGGTCAGCGCGAGCTCTCGTGGAAGACGACGGGACAAGCAAGACACCGTAATTAGTCTCCCCACTACGACGACTACTACGACCGTACGATATCGTACGCCAGCCGTCTTCTTCATATCATCAGCGGTCTTTTGTGATGACCTGCCTGCCTGCTTGTCTGCCTGTCTGCCTGCCTGCCAGCCTGCCTGCCTGCCTGCCTGTTACTGTAAGGGGACGAGAGGCGAAACGGGACTAAGCCCGTAAATCGTTAATTAAGAGATTCAGCTGCCGGTAGGAGCGAGAGAGAGCACTGAACTGCTGGCCGATGGTCAAGATGGCCCGGCTGCCTGAAAGGGAACTTGTGATCAGCGGACCGTGTTTCATTTTCGTACATCGCGATCGCCTCCCTCCGTCCATCAATTACCGATTTACGGCACAAGATGCCGAACGCAATCTGTGCATTCGATGGCGCCATTTGTGGGGTGAAAAAAGGGCAAGCTGGAGGAGTCATATTTTGACAGTAATTGTGCTTTTGGGGGTGTACGGTCTCTGACCTGGGCGTTTATGGTGTCAGGAAGACCTTGCGACGATGACGAAATGCGACAGGGGCTCTTAGGCAGTCAAATAAACGGACAGACAGACACACAGGCAGGAAGACAGATACACAGACAGACAATCAGACAGATAGACAAGATAACAGAAAGTGAGACAGACAAGCTAGAAAACAGACAGCAGTGCATTCAGACAAACCAGATTGAATAGCATTTAGACAGACAGACAGCATGGAGGCAGACAGGCAAAAGCTTAGTCAGACAGATGGGCAGACAGGCACACAGTCAGACACATAGACAGTCACAGAACGTAAGGCAGACATGATGGAAAACTGAGACCAAAATACTCAGACAAACAGGCTGAAAAGAACAGAGGCAGACAGGCAACAGGTCATTCAGGCAGGCAAAAACACAATCAGACCTGCAAACAGACAACCCGAATTCTGGACAACCCTGCAAGCACAAACAAATCTCGCAGACAGCAAACATAAATTAAGAACGAAAGGTGAAGGTCACGCTATCCTATCTGTGTCGGCATGTTCGTCTATTACTCACTTCCGAGGTCCCACGAACGAAACCACTAATCCCTACCAGAGCACACATCGATCCGTTTCTCACGCGGCAATTTTCGCAACAATTTGACGACAATTTCCGCGTTACGAATTATGATCAAGCCTGATAAGGCGCGTCTAAATTCCCCCCCCCCTAATAGCATACCCATATCCTTGACCAATTTACTCGATCGTCTAAAATCAGTCACGCGAAACAAGCCGTCAGTCAAACAGGCAGACAGACAATCAGTCAGACAGTCAGTCAGTCAGTCAGTCAAACAGTCAGGCAGACAGTCAGACAGTCAAACAGACAGTCAGACGGGCAGTCAGACAGGCAGACAACTCTGAAATGGACCTTCCCGACTGACTCGATCGTTCCCATCGACTCATTCGCGCGAAAGCAATAAACAGTAAATAGTCAATCACGACTCTCAAGCTCTGAACGAAAATGCTAATTGCTCCGCTTCGTATTAGGAAGTTGCGGTTTAAAGTCATTCTAACTGGATGGATATACATGTGCTAGTATGATTTCTTCCGTGTTTTGGGCTTGTCGGCGGCGAGGCCCGATGCAAACATATCGAATGACCCTAGAAGGATTGGGCAATAAAACCATTTGTTTTCTTTTCCGTTCTCACCGATCATAAACAGCGTCGTGACAGCGAGGATCTGTTGACGGAGGCAGTGGCTGTACTGGCGCACCCCGGCGTGCTCCATAAAGTGCGGCACGAAGGAGGCTGCGGTGCAGTCGATCACCTCCCACCCGGTGACGTCCAGCATCAGCTTGATGGTGAGCTACAAAGAAACCAAGAGAGAAAGCATTAAGACAGACACCAAATAGGCAGCAACCGGGCTGTTAAGAAGACAGGCAGACATGTCTGCACTTAGACAGATAGACACACACACCGGGAAGCAGACACAGACACGCAAGCCCTTAAACTACAAGCAAGCAAGCAGACAATTAAACAGACAGACAAGCAGACAGACAAGCAGACAGCCCTTAGGCAGATGGAGAAACAGGTACACAGGCACCGAGTTAGTCATACCTGCACTTGGGCAGACAGACAGACAGTCATCCAGTCCTGTAGTCAGACAGACAGACAGTCCTGTAGTCAGACAGACAGACAGTCATGCAGTCCTTTAGTCAGACAGACAGACAACTGGACAGCTTTCAAGGCAAACAATACAAAGACCAGACAAATAGGCACAGGAGCTTTACAGAGACAGTAAATTTATTCTACCAGTCCAAAATGTTCAAAAACCCCTCCCAAATTTTGACCCCCGTCCGGTTAGCAATGAAACAACCCCCACCCACGTAAACCCCCAACAATGGGCCACTGCCGGTCCCTGTCTGCCTGTGCCTTGAGGAGCGGCGGAAATTGGGATTATATCCCGCTAATCATCTCGATTAAGACCGCCATCATTTCATTTCCCCTTCCTCGGTCTAAACTTTAAAGAAGGTGGCGACTGACCGACCACTGCGGGGGTTGGTGGCAGGTGTGTGTCCGACCGAGCGTAAAGTAGTGTGTCGTCTTGGAAGGAGGCGCGAACACCGACCGCCTGGTCAGTACGAACCTCCGCCCGTCCATCAAACAGACAGTCAGTCAGACAGACAGTCAGTCAGACAGTCAGTCAGACAGACAGTCAGTCAGACAGACAGTCAGTCAGACAGACAGTCAGTCAGTCAGACAGACAGTCAGTCAGTCAGTCAGTCAGTCAGACAGACAGTCAGTCAGTCAGTCAGACAGACAGTCAGACAGACAAACAGTCAGTCAGACAAACAGTCAGTCAGTCGGACAAACAGACAGACAAACAGATAGACAGACAGACATAAAGCATGCTGTCTATTCGAAAGACGGCCAACCCACATTGTCCCCGCCATTCAATGGTCAGTCGACTCAAGACACATTCAAAAATGTGTCCCCCCTTTCTCTGTCGTCTTTGATGTGACTGGAGATTTCTCCTGTGCACGAGCCCTCATTAATCCCCTTTACAAATAATCACCGAACAATTTTAAAGACGGCCGTCTTGCGTCCTACTTTCTAATCAAATGGCTGCCATTCTATTGTATGGAAATGTGAATGGACGCGTCGTCGTCTGGACGAACAGTAACCACCTGTTGATAATCAATTGAAATCAACAGGAACGACGCTGCATAAAACCTCTGTGAAATCAGCTTCAGATTTCAAAGAAGGGAACTCAGACATGTAAACAAATTTCTAAACAAGTGCTAGTAACAATATTTCAAAATCCAAAAATAAATAATGACCAATGAACAACGCAGAACGACTGAAGCGAAACTGTCTGTCTGTCTATCTGTCTGTCTGTCTATCTGTCTGCCTGTCTGTCTGTCTGCCTGCCTGTCTGTCTGTCTGTCTACCTGCCTGCTTGTCTGTCTATTTGACTGTCTCTCTGCCTCTCTGTCTGCATGTCTGTCTGTCTGTCTGTCTGTCTATTTGTCTGTCTGTCTGTTTGTCTGTCTGTC
>LRSR01008967.1:0-161584 GCA_001579985.1 Hypsibius dujardini | reverse complement strand
GGTGGAGGAGGAGGAACTTGCTGAGGATCCAGTGCCAAAAAAGCGAACTTTTCCCGTTGGTGGTCCATCTGAAAAGCGGGTTTCGTTAAAAAGTTATCCAACTACCTCGGGCAATCGTGGCGGAGAAGGGGCGCATCATTCTCCTCACGCTGCCATCAGAGCCGGCCCTGGACCGGTTACTTATACCCACGAAGCAATTGCCACTTACACTAAATATCCCCAGCCGGAAGTGACTCTTTCTCCAAAAGGCTTGTCCAAAATGGAGCTGCACCAACTGAATACTATCCCGTCAAACGTTCATGTTGATCGCAATCCCGCTAGCGAACCGGTGTGGCAGGAAAAAGTTACCACCGTGTAAAATGCATGGCCACACACAGACGTGTTCATTAATCTTCATTTCTAATAGTGCTCTTTATAACAGCTTAGCTCTATGATGAAGGAAAACATGACTGTTTGTCTGTAATCTTTCGAGCAAGCTACCGTTGATATGCGTCACTTGATTTGGAAGGAACATTTTTCAAACCTTATTAATGGCTATTTTTTCTGAACAAGGTCGTACTCAATAAGCATTTAACAGGATTAATCAATCACATACCTAAATAAACGATAACGTGTCGCTGGTATACTCAGCCACGTGTAATTTGGACCTAGCAATGGTACACATCTTGCGATGTCTCTCTCTCTGGTTCCCGGCTACACTTCCTATTCTTTAACCAACATTCCCTTTGTCTCTTCTTGATTATCTTCCCAATTTTCTGTCACCATTCTTCTGCTATAACAACAGTTCAATTAAGACTCCAATTAAAAAAACAATCAGAACTAATGACCTTTCGCTGATGGAGGGGCACGTCTGACCGAGTGAGACCTGCTGCGGACTATTTGATGGCCCTTGTAACGCTGTTTATTATTATTATTATTATAACTATCGTAATGGCACGATCGCTGGAAATGTGTTGGTGTGTGTGGCCATCGGCTGGAGCCGGCAACTGCGGAACAACATCACCAACGCCTTTTTTGTCTCGCTGTTCATCAGGTAGATCACAAAATAATTTTTTAAACTACTAACCGGAACATCTAGCTACGTGTTGTGAAAGCAGGAAACAAAAAAAAACTTTTCTTCGCACCAGAAATGAATACGAATTATACGGGAATCTCGATTTTTATGTTTCCAAAAACCAGTTCTAACCCAAAGTATGGTACTTTGCTTTCCAAAAGTTAAAACTTCGATCATTTTGTGACGTAAAAGTGAGCGTTGTTGAATCAAGTGCCGTGGCTTCCTAATAGCCCAACTAATTTCTTTGATATTTTACAAGGGTATATTTCCTGTAATGTACAGTTTAGTCTTTCAGTTGCTTCAAGTCTACTCTAATTGCCTGTGCGGTCATTCTAACTCTCCGGTACAAAATATTTTTTAATTTGGTTTAGTTTAAAACTGACTTGATATCAATGAACGGTTGATTTCCAAAACGGGCACGGATGTTTTCCACCATTTTCACAAGTTTTTCCTCCTCTAATTTGACAAAATAGAGAAATAATTCAATAGTTGGGTTTTGTTGGAGTTTCAGAAGTTTGTTTTTAGAACACAAGAATAGTGATAGAGTGAAAAATGGGAGGATGGTCAAGGAAAAGGAAATGTGGAAGAAGCAGAAATGTTAGGTCGTAGTCTTAAATAACTAAAACACTCACTTTTTCAGTAAGGCAAATTTCATGCCATCGCGTCCAATCTTTATGAGACTGGACCAGACTGTCGTTATACGGATATTTAGGATTCACATTTTTTGTAAATCATACATGTAAGCGCCCGTATGGCCCTTTGCATTTTGCGCAGTTAAATAGCAATAAATAGCAACGTTAAGATTATTTTATTATACATAAATGCAACCGACCATGCTTGATTTTGAATATGCCGTACAAGCAGATAATCGTGTGCACTTTTATTACATTTTAAGGAAATAACGATGAGAAAGTGGAAACTTAGCATGGAATGTACAGACATTTTTGGTGGACTAGAAATAATGTTTGTCAGACAAGAAAGCGGTTGTACTGGATGTGGCCCATCCATCCTATCTGACACTTGGATGGGAGCTACATGTCCGGCAACAGCGCAATCTATAAGCTTTTTGCTTGCAAAGCTTAAGTGAATTTGCATAGTCGCAATACTTGAAGTGATCTCGACAGGGCGGTTCTGAAATGACAACCATCTTTCGTTAGTAAAGCAATCACACAGAAATACCGGATAAAGAGTGTTAAGATTCTCACCGGCAGGACATTTGGCAGTCTCTTCGCAGCTCTCCTTGACCGGTGGCCGATCAAGGCTACGGCACATGTTCCCTGCAGGTCGACTGCTTCCATACCAAACACATTTCAGCAACCGGCTTCTTATGCCATTTCTTCCGCAACTAACTGTGCACTATGGAACAAAATAATTGTCAACCACCGAGAATTTCTTTCTTCTTGTTCAGAGCTCTCATCCCAGTCCATGTATAAATAAAATGCAACGCAAGCCGTACCTCGGACCAGGGTCCCGTAGTCCAGACGGCTTTGCACTTGTAGTTGACACAATCGCGTTTATCTCGAGGTCTGCTGTCAGCGAGGCAATCATCCTGAGCGACAGTCGATCCGTTGGAAGCGATACAAGTCACGTTCCTTGTCTGTACGGCAGTGTTCAAGGCAAAACATTCCGATTTCTCACACTAATCGTCGAAAAAGCCCAGTAGATACTATCAACACGAGAAATAATAGTAGACAAGCAGTTGGAGTAGGTTCTTTTACCGGGTTCCATGCATCGGTTCGCCATTCAGGGCATTCAGACCAACCGCAAAATTGCAATAAGGGCGGAATAGTGAATAATAAGCCGACAGAAGAGCAGAGGTCGGCACCTCCGATTTCTTCTTGACCGTCTAGTTGGACTGCGCATTCCACCGATCGAGTCTGCAAAACAACCAAAAAATACTACAGCATACTATGCCCCGTATACTATGCATGATAACCTTAGCGGTAGCTGTTTCTACAGTATTTGTAGGTTCATTTTAAATCCCACCTGCGAACCATCTCCACCACAACGTCTAGAACAAGGCCTGGAAAGAAGAATCATGTAATGATATTAGCCTTGTATTAAAAGACGTTTACTAGAACTTACCCCCATTCTCCAGTCTTCCATTCGAATACCAATTTATGCCCTCCAGATGGGGATGAAATAATCATTCTCTCCGCTGACTTATCCATCTGGAGTCTCCCCACTACAAAGTGCTCTAAATCGTCAGGCGATCGCCGTAGAAGGGCAAGAGCTTTACTAATCCCTTGCTGCAGATTAGTTCGTTTATTTTCATCTTCATCCGGTCGGTAGTAGCGGCTGGTGGTACTTTCCAATCGGTCTTGCACTTCCGGCTGACGTTTCATCTGATCCGGCGTTGCTCGAAAGTCATCCTCATCGAAGTCAATTGCGTTGGAGGTAAAGGGCGATAAAGTTGTTTTCTGTGAGACCGTCTGGAGAATCCTCAAGGCATCGGTGGAGTTGGCGTAGAATCGCTGAATGGTGTTGCTATTGCTGTTGCTCCCGATAAAGAGTGGTCGATTGCTAGTCTGAGTTGGCGCTTGATTTTGTCCCAGGGAATCTTCCCGGCGTATCACAGTCAGATGAATAGTTTCCCTGGTTCTCCCTGCAATGCATGTATAGGTTCCAGCATCCGCTCGCCTGAGCGATTTGATTTTGACCGCTCCAAAGGCGGACATTTTCTTGTGAGCCTTCTGGCTTTTTGAAAAGACCATTGGTCGTCCATCCTTCAACCATTTGACCAAGGGCCTTGGATGATTTGGAACAACGAAAACAGGACACTTTAGCCGTAGATCGGTGCCTTCATACAAAACAGCCGAGCCGCCGACTTTTAGCTGGCTTGCTTTGGCCTTGCCTCGCGATACATTCAATGTGACCGGAAGGGGCTTAGTACTGGGTTTAAACTTGGAAGGTTTAGTTACTCCTCGCCACTCAGTCGGTTGTTCGGAGCAGGATTGGACGTGGCAAGACTTGATTGTGCTGGGCTTTGGTTTCGGACATACTGCGTCTGGCCCCTCAATAATATCTCTAACGTCACCAGACGCCATTCGCTGACGGCAAATCACCTGCCTTTCCATCAATCCCTTTCCACATGTCTTGGAGCACGAACTCCACTGTCCAAGATCCTAGGGGAATAATCGTGATCCATCAACAACAGATCCCGCAAACAAGAAAGTATATTGGAAAATGTTACCCATGACGCCGGACAATCTGTCGGGTTGCATACTAGCTGGGTCCGTGGAGGAGGATAAGGGCACGAGTCTGTTGGCATTGTGAGAAGGTCACCAGGATCTGATCCGAATTCCTGAACACATTGAACTGTTCGGGTCTTGAAGCCGCCGCCACCTTTTAAGTTTAAAACACATTGAGGAATGCTTTTTTCTATCAAGCAGGAAAATATTGTGAAGAGGCTGGTTATGGTGAGGGTGCTTACAGGTATGCGAACAGGGTGTAGAGTCGGAGATATTCCAGCGGGGAGGACAGGGCACATCGTTGCAGCTCTGTTTAAGCTCTGGAGGCCGGCGAATTGTCTTGCAGTGCTTCTCGTCCACCGGGGACTGATCGTGGTCTCGAAAGCAGTGAATGACAGCATGGCGAACTCCACCCAGACATGTTCGAGTGCATGTCGTATAGCCTTGATAATGCTGATACAGAAGAGCAAATTAAGTTTGCACGACGTCACACTCTACACTATAGGACAAGCTCCTAATACAGCCTACTTACCCAGGAATATGTAACGTCTACGCCCGTTCCATCAGTTTTTTCAATGTCGAGATCATTGCTGCTGGCACGAATGAGATTATTGGTGGAATTGTCCAGTTTGTCAGAGTCGCTGCCAGCCTGACCGCCGCATGGTCTTCTCGTGCAGGGTTCCCTGTCGTTAGGGCGAGTATCAGAGCATTCGCTGTCAGGGAGTTGAACCAACTTCACTGAGAACTTGATGTACAGCTTGCCTACACGTTCAAGTACAACGGACATCGTTACTTTTTCTCCATTTTTTCATTTTGCTTCATTTAGTTACTTTCTTTTTCTATTTTTCTTTACTGATTTCTACTTACTATTAATCCTAGGCGTTTGGTATGAGAGAGGTAAGATTGTTTTTAGTTTTTTTTAGATACAGCTTTCGTTTTTAAGAAGATTTCTGTTGTACTAAGGGTATTCAAAGTTCGCTTATTTGCAGTGATTATCTCGCTAATTCAAACTCGCTAATCTCCCTGATTTTGAAGATAAGCGAGAAAAGCAGCCGGCTGATTTTCTCGCTTATCTGCTCGCTAATTGTGTGCATCTGTCTTGTGAGTGGTCCATGTCAGTTAAGATTAGCGAAGGAGACACAGCCTCAGGTAAGCCAAGGGGCGTGCCCTCGTCTCACCGTTGCAAGGGCGTGCAAAACCAGGGAGATTAGCGAGTTTGAATTAGCGAAAAACTCGCTGCAAATAAGCGAACTTTGAATACCCCTACTGTAGTTTTTGAATAGAAGGCTTTTGTTTCATAATAGAGCTCTTGTGTTAGATTTATTGGAAAAAACTTACACTCGACGGATCGATATCGGTAACCGTGACCGCATGTCGCCGAGCATTCACTCCATGCTCCAGTCGCAAACATGGGTGTATCCTCGAACTTCAGCGCATCTTCACCTCCTACCGTTTGCTCGTTCCATTGATAAGGATTGGGTGCGACTAATGGTAACGCTTGCTCGGAATGGGGCAAGTCAAACGGATCTGTTGGGAAACATAAAATTCCTCTTTGCTTTCAAGCTTGTCCACCATAAAATGGACAATGGTTCTCGATCAGTTTTCCAAGTTGAGTTACCTTCAGGTTTCACCGTAACATCCCATGGTAGGGCCATTGTAGTTTCGGTGTCCAAATTTACACAGTTGGGTGAGACCTTACACACTTTTTTGTCGCTAGGTCGACTTGTCTTTTCGCACTGCATAGCATCGTCGTAGCCCTAGAAGCCACGATACTAATGTATAAACAAACGGTTTATTCAGGTAAGTTTGAGAAATACCTTATGATCGACACACTTGACCGTCCTTGTTTGTGTTCCTCTCCCGCAGGTAGCGGAACAAGGTGACCAGGAGGAAGTCTGCCACTGGGGACAGGCATGGAGGTTGCAACGTCGATCCGTAGCCGGCTGAGTGGTCTTTGTGCAGTGAAAGTCTCCAACGGGTTGCTTTGTCGAATTGGACAGAAGCCGCATACAGAAGACTCGTCTGGCTTGATCGCCTCCGTTGCAGTCGGCAGTGCAGGGACCCCAAGACTCGACGCTCCACATGTGATACCCCGAGGGTGACGTCAATTGGCTCTTGCTCGACTTATGCTTTGATGGAAGGGAATGACACGACTGCTGATTGCATTCTCGCATTTGAACGAGAAAGGCGGGGAGTCGATTCACACAACCGATCCTCAACTACCTCATTCCGCTCAGAATCTCTACAGACCACAGAAGTCCCTTGATGTCCTAAAGTAAAATAAATTAAAATGATTGTTAAAGGGTACCGTATATCAGAGAAAAGGAGTGGATCCTTACCTCCTCCGCAGGGTCTTGAGCAGTCAGAGTAATTGGTATAATGCCAGCGGTAAGCCGATACTCTGCCACACAAACGTCCGTCCCCACCACAGACGCCGCAAGCATCCAGTCTTAAAGTCGATCCCAGAGTCAGATCGCATCCTACCGGCTGCAAATAATTTAGTCATTAATCTTGACTTTATTTACAAGGGATGCCGGTACGTAATACAGTATATACGTACCATGCATACTCCGTTAATGCACATATCCAAAGATCCTTCACGACACCGCGTTCCGTCCAACACTTTCGGCGCAAGCTCGCGTAAAATGCTCTCATCCTGCGACTGGCCGCGACAAACTAAGGCACACAATTTCTTGGGGTTCAAGTGAGGTGACCATTTGTAGAGTTGACCTTTGAGGGGAATATTATTGTAGGCCGCACATTGCTGCCCGCGAAAATCGGCCACACCCTCAGAGCAAGGCTGAAAAAGTCTCATTCATGATATTATTGAAACCACGCAGAGAGAGAGAGAGCTTATTAATGAAAAAGTAACTCATTTATCACTTCACCTGTGTGTTGCAAAGTTTGTAGCGTATTTTTGGTCCGTTGCATTTTATATTTTCTTTGCACTGCCGGTATTGAAAAGTCGCTCCCCCGTCACATGTCTTTGAGCATTCGCTCCAATTGCTCCATGAACTCCAGTCAATGGTGTCAGCCAACGACTTTTGATTGCGGTCATTAAATGCAACCGAATTGGAAGGCCCACTAGAGTCCCAGGAGTTAGTGATGAGGAGCTTAGCGCCCGCCAGCTGTCAAAGTTAACCGCGTCATTTTATTAATAATAAAAATGGCCAGTGATTTATGCCAGCGTTATTGCTGCTTAATCCCGACTATTATTAATACTAGGCGCCACACAAAAGAAGATGTATCACTTACCGGGACGACGCAGTGATAAAACAAAACTGCCACTAACATCAGCAGCAGGCGAACCAGGATGGACGTTGGCGGCATGGTTTCGTATATATGCAAGCGCAAAGAGTGTTATCTGTGTAATTATTCTGCATGGGCAGCAGAATAATCTCAGCTCAGAGTTATAGTCGCAGTTGCACAAACCACAGGGCGCCAAAAAAAAACCAATCGTTTTGTCAGGATTAAATTGACTCCTTGTTTGTTGGTTGTGAGAGCGTTCCCCCAGCTTAAACTGGTTGCGATAGATAATTATGAAGAAAGAGAAAAAAGTAACAGCGGTGCAGTTGATGTCGGCAAAACGTTGTGTGCCCTGACCCTTTGGTGACCTGGAAGGATGGAGGAAAGAAGCTCATTAAATTACAGTCGGCGGAAGTAGTGGCACGATAAGTAGACCGGAAGAAAAGCGCGAGTACTACTAGTACATTGGGAAATGTTTAAGTTTTGAATGGGATTGGGAAGAAATGGAAAGTAGTTAGCATTCGGGTAGAATTATTACCCGCTGTGGTTATGATTATTATGTGGTCATGTCCCTTATCGGCGCCAGGATTATCGAGTACAAGGAGCTAAGTTAGATGACCGCCGGAATAGATGACAGACAGAAAGAAAGAAAATGTGGAGGAGGGGAAAATTCGGCCAGAGTCTATTGAGCAGGCACTCTCTGTAGCGGCTGATCGATCTGGATTGTGGATGTGTGGAAGGCAGGAAATTTCATCAACATTATGACAGGGGATCTAAATGGAGGGACGCCAGAAAGTAATAACCATCCAAATTGAATCTGATAAAGTGGGCGATTTTAAAAGGGACTTTCTTATTCACACACATCGATCCACTCACCACTCATAAGTCGTACGATGACCACATCCTATATAATTCCAGACTCATCATACATGTCCTGGTCAAATCAAGGTTCCTTCTTCAAGGAACTGATTGGCTGGTCTGACAGCACATCTGTATACGAAAACTCACAACTAGAGGCCATATGAAAATCAAATTGCAGTATAAGTATACTGTCCGTTTTCATTTAATTCTCCATCTTACCTGGCTCCAAACTATGAGTTACATATTTACAAACAAGGACACCCGTTGCATCAAGACGGAGACTTGATTTATATGTAGGCGAGCTCTTGCAGATTAGCGCGGCAAAATAAGATGATTTGAAAAGGCCAATCGAGCTAATTCTAATGTTCCACTCGAGAGGAAGCTCCTGTCTCGCATCAGAACATGAAAAGCACCTTCCTGGATTTTGTATGGCATTTGAGGAAAAGAATAAAGAGTCTACCATACCGTACCGGGAAAGAAGGGAAACCAATTGGTTCGGGCGCGTTCAAACTGGTCGAACAGGAATTATAGGGCGTTAAATACTGTAATTGAAAGTGAAACCAATAGACGATGGAGACTGGAGAGACTGACTTGACTCGGTCGTGCAGTATTATTATCTCTCCTCCGAAAGGAATGTAATGTCTACCAATAATCCAATACCAGTATAGAGCCCGTTAAGCAGACAGCCCCTCAATCAGCCATAATAAATATTTTGACCGGTTTATCCATTTGCCAAATGGTCTCACTTCTTTTTATTGTCCTATATTCAGATATGAACAGTCACAATATGAAAAGGTGTCATAATTTCTCAACCATTGTACAATATATAGGACCAGCTTCATCCGAGCATATATATTGGTTTCTGCTTCGTGACAAAAGTACCGTACGGGTGGTGCTGGTCTGAACTGGAGCCAGAGTACAGTAAACGATACATTGTAATATTACAGTTATACCGTGACTAATTGGAACTCGAAAAGAGACAGATGGTAACGATATCATGATCTATATTTTTGTATCTCCGAATTTTTTTTATTGCAGTTCATATCAAATAAGCTGCTAGCAAGAAATGACGCAGGAAGTACGAAAAATAACATTATATTAAGTCTTGATCGAAATTACAAACAAATCATTGCAGGATTTGAAGCATAATCGAAGCATCAACTAACTGTGTTGGATGTCCCACACTGGTCCACACTATGCCCATTCCATTTTCTAAGGCCCATTCCGATGCCTGTACTGTATTGTTTTTGTATATGGCTTTCTGGTGTACAGTGATAGTATTTTCGTGTTTTTAACTAATACAACTTCCTATATTACTATACCATCTGTATTTTCAGCAGACGTCTAACTCTGTCCAAACATAAGCATCCGCATCCGAGGTTCGCTTAACTAGTTTTGCTGATGACAGAGACACACGATGTTGCCACACAAAGTACGAGTCACTGTACTATCAGATGAATATATCTGACAGTTGGATATATTAATTTATTACTACTGCTTCCCACATTTTAATATTTCCTTTTGCCATAGAAGCAGGGAAGTCATCCGACAACCAGCAGATCAGAGTTTAGCTTTCACCTTCCGCTCCAATTGTCATAGAGTACCATACCCCATTATTATCTCGTACATGCAAACTATTTTATTTATTTATTAATGCTATCTTTCCTTCCCGTAGTTGATGGACTCCAACAAGCTCCTTTTCCCTTTCCCCAAAAAATTGCAAATGTAAGGTTATATATAAATGAATATCGTAATGTGTGATAAGTGTTGTCTGTCCGAGGGCTAGGGTTGTAATTAGTTATAAAACAAAGGAACAGGCGGGATAATTTAAACTCAGCCTGCTGGCTGACTTAGGCAGTAGTGAAATTGAAATGGTGGAGCCATGATGTGGCTGGGCACTTGTAAACGATCTTTTCTAGAGCAAAAGATAAATCTGGGACGGTTGTCAACAGTGTGCCTTTTCTTGTCATGTCTTTCTTTCTTCCGCTGCTTCTTCGATCGAGGAGTCGCTGAGTCAGTGAAGCAAGACTTACATTAACCGTTTCCTGTTCATTCCCTTTCCACTTGATAGCCAAACAGATCACTTTCCGTCGAGCCGAGTCGAGTCCTTTCTTTCTTCCCTTCTTCCCTGACCGACTTGTATGGCCCCTCAAACAGCCTAATCCAGGAGCAAGGGCACAAAATATTCCCCTTTTCACTAACACACAATGACTCAATTCCAGCAAGCACATATCGCTTCCGCCGTTTACTACTATATGGTACTAGTACTCACGTCAGTACTCATACTTATACCTACAGTATTACAGGATTTCACTGCCGTAAACAGGATGCCCGTGAGATTTGTCTTCTTGTTTTCTGTCGAAAAATGTGAAAAAATTTTCAAGATTGAGCGTATAGTACGCAACTGATCAATATAAAATTGAAATTACAATATATTTTCAAAGAACAGATTATTGCGCATTTGTTTGTAAATTCATCAACCATCTGCCAAAATTTATTTTGTCATCGTGTATGTACTTACTATATACCTAATCGTTCACATGAAGGAAACAAGGAAATAAACGATTCAAGCTAGACAAGCCGAGGGTATCGATTCTAGTTGGTCATCTTTAATGGAGCGACTCTTAAAATTGAATTGCTCCTCTTTTCTGCTTGTTCTATTTAAGAACAGTTCAATGGTTCCTGACCACTGTTTACGGATGTGGCTGTGCCAGACAGAAGAACAAGTCTTTCATTTCCGCCTGGTCTTGACATAATATTGATTGAAGGAGGAAGAGGCGCGTGACCAGCGGCAGTTATCTGAATAGTATTGTCAAATGACGACACACATTACTACGTAGTACTTTCTCTCATATCGACCTCCGGCGAGCGAGCGAACAAGTCAAGCTACTGTCCTCAACCAATTCGGATTGCACTTAAAATAGGATAACCGTTTTGTGTCGAACTAATCTTAGTGATTAGGACACATACAGTCCCACAAGACGGTAGAATTACATAATTAATGTAATTTAATTGTTTCTTGTAACTTAATGCCGTGTAATCGGCGTCATTACTACTAGTAAGCACTCTAACAGGAGATCAATCAAGTGTCTGTCCAGGTAATCGATTGCACTCACCTTCTTTCAAGTGAGCTTAATTCGATTAGCGCCTCTCTCTCCTCCTTCTCAAATGAAGCTTATTCTGTCTTCTATCATGCATTGTGGAATGAAAGGAATAAAAGGAATGAGGAAAAAGATCTCAGGTCAAACAGTGCGAAATATTTGCATCTCTAAGGTTTAATAAGGATTCCAAGGTAAAATAATCCGTCAGGTAATACAACAAATGGGTAAAGGTCGTCACAGCTAAAAAGGTAAACGATACGGAACCATAAAGAGTGAGCAAGGAACTTAATGGAACTTGTGCCTTCGATAAGACTCGCGATCCATGAAACATTGCCAAGGTAAAGAAAGAAGGCCAAGGCAAACACTTAATTATGTAGTCGCACTAGTCGGGAATGGCTGAACCGGGGATGATTCGGGAGCTTGCTTCAGTTAACTCGACTGGTAGAGGACGACGAAGGAAACGGATCGAAACGGCGTTTGCAAGCGGACACACAACAGGGCGTTTCCAATCCAGTTTTACTTACTCTGTAGTCTGTACGGTTGCTCAAGCGGATCCTGTTTTCCTCGCACTATTGAAGGAAGATGTTCCTTCCTTCTGGATTATCTTCATCTACATATGTACACTACATATAGTACTAGTAGTACGGACTGTCACAACGACAACTCTTGACAACTTTTGCGGCATTTGTACTGTACATGTCTGAACGTAGAGTGAAATCGCTTTCTGACTAAAAAAGATAGCGTGGGCGTGACTATATGTCGACATTAATTTCTGTTTCAATGCAGGTTATTTAAACGAAATACATAAACTATTGCCAAAAAGGTCCTTGTTTGTGCTGGTCCCACCATACAAAAATAATGAGGGTGCGTTATTTGTAGCCTTGAAGCTTATTTCATGTAAGGTATTATCAAGATTTCAAGACACTACCTCATCGGATACATCTCAAAAGACAGGTTCGTAAAACATTTCAGCAGTACTGATGAATGATTGCACGGTTGCGTACACTGGGAGGTGAGGTTGTAAGGCCGCAATGGAACAAATCGAAGTTGGTTTTTTAACCGCAGATGAGATTGAGAAGAGAAATAATCCCCAAGAAGCCGACTGGGTCCCGCGGCTCCTACGCCAAAGTAGAACACTTGACAAAATATTGACACTGTCTATCACAGTCGACGGGAGCAGCTCTCACACGCGGCCAGTAAATTTGCTGGCCGCAATTTGTACTGTACATCACATTAGCCTATCTGCCTTGGACCGATATTGATGGCTGGATTGGGAGGAGCGAGTTAAGTTCTTTCACGTCGATCATTACCATTTCATCCCGATGACTTGGTCGTTCGTTCCTTTCTTCCATCATTCCTTCTTTCCATCTGCAGATGCCGACTCATAAGTCTGTCTTGCCTCACTGTCTGTCCATCAAGTTTCCTCTCCTCTCCCGAATGTGGTGGTGGTAACACTCCAGATACGAATAGTCCTCTTGTCACGCATGAACAGACGATTTCAAAAGATGATCTCTCGGCTTCTTACGAATAAACTTTCGTGATGCAAAAAGACAATTATCAAGACTGCAATCGGACTTCCAGAGTTACTAGCATCTGTGCTTGTCCGTCTATTGATGTAGGGGTATCCACCCATCATGCGGGCATAATAATAGGGTTCCCGAGTTAGTGCAAAAATAAGGATATATGTCTTCGTTTCGACTCCAAATGGAACAAAAAGTACTTCCGTTTCACGTAATGTTGCAGTGACAAATTTCTAGTCGATTGCTTTCGCGTGTCTAATTGATTCATGTGGACTATAAGTAGGATACTACTACCTTAAGCTAAGACTCGCAAAAACTTTCGGCGTATAACTTACAAGCTATAATACGAAAAGACAAGGCATTTACTCCACTTTCACTAAACAGTGAGTGCAACTGCCTGCCACCTGTCGGTTTAGTGATGTCGTGTGGCTCCATCTGTTGTGTCTATCACGCTAGAATCGGAGGCTGCACCGGACGTAAGGATTGGGAGTACCGTAAATACAAGCTGTACAATGACGTAAACTACAGTTTCCTTGTCCTATACACTGGTTGGGTCGTGATGGGTTATTGTGGAAGAGGCTCTCAAAAAGTGAAAAAAATCCTTACACGCGCTGGACGCAAAGTGGACTGATTACTGGCGGTTGCTGGAGGTATAGTATACTATGGATATTTAGGAAAGTGGGTGAGTGAAAGAGAGCCTTGTTTGATCTTTTTACCTGATTGTAACTGCTTTTCTGTCGATCAAATGGACAGATAGTAAGCACGCACTGGATGGGCTTCCGACATAATATGGACGATTGGTATCCAACCGAACCGTGCCGCTTAAATGGGCCAGACTATATGGACCGTATGTAGTTGTCAAGCGTCCCGCCACAAAGTCAATTTGTTTTTATAACACAACAGTGATAAATAAGTGACTTCGGATATTTCTGCAGATTTTGTACAAAGTATTCCTGCAAGAAGGAAAGAGATCGGTTCCTTCGAATGGTGTAAATTTGACCACTCATCTCTCATTTGTTTAACTATTATGGTCACGCCTCCCGTTACAGGGACACGCCATGTGGACACGACACGGCTGAAGTGAATTGCCTATGCTTCTCACTCGTACCCTACCTAATAAGACGGGATAAGAACAGAGTTGCTTTCTTCTTTTACTGGCCATTTTATTACTGTATCAGCACTGTCAAATCTCCTACCCAACCTTCCTTAGTGGAAGATGATACTGTGATCCCTTTTACCTAAATAACTCTACCGATGGCTCCGTTTACTTCTGAGCTGAGCAAGCCGACTTTTTGTATATTAATCCTGTTGGGTTGCGTTCTTGGTCCCATCGAGGCGTTGGAGCCCGGGAGAAAATTGGATGGCTGGTCGAAATGGGAAGCTGCCTTGGAAAGACATTCTCACAAGACTTCCAATGATCTCTTTATGGATCCATGTAAAGCCGGTAAGATAAGCCGTACGACTATGAGGAGCGCATCCTTGAACAGACAATGGCAATTTAATTAATCAGGTTGGCTCCTGTTCAGCTGGATTTTTAAACGATATCGCCATGGACGAAGACGATTTCCGGCGTCTTTGGCAAATCTCTGTTCCATCAAAGAACCACTTTGACTCACTATTTTCTAATAAGACCAAGGAATTCATTTCTCACAACCTAACGAGTCCACTGAATTCTGCTGACAACAACTCGACGAAGCAGCCCTTAGCCGAGGGAAGAAGGCTCAAATTGTGGCTGAGCAAACGGAATAGCACGCGCAAATCGGGAGCATACAACTTGTCTTCTTCCCAAGTACCAATGAGACATCTCCGAAACAAACGAGCAGCGACTGCTCGAATGGAGCGCATCTGGGATTACGGCGTCATTCCCTATGAAATTGATAAAAATTTCAGCGGAGAACACAAGGCATTGTTCAAACAGGCCATGCGTCATTGGGAGAACTACACTTGTGTCCAATTCACTCCAAGAGAACCGGAACATGAAAACTACATTGTCTTCACCGAGCGTCCGTGTGGGTAGGGGCTAGTCTATTTATTCCTCGATTAAGGTTCATCTAATTCTCCATTTACTGTCTATACCGATACTATTAATATGACAGGTGTTGTTCGTTTGTGGGAAAGAGGGGAAGTGGGGCTCAAGCCATCAGCATCGGGAAGAACTGTGACAAATTCGGAATCGTTGTCCATGAGTTGGGTCACGTGGTGGGATTCTGGCATGAGCATACCCGCCCGGATCGGGATAACCATGTGGAAATTATCACAAGCCACATAATGGCCGGTAAGTGCTACGGAGAACTAGGGTACATCCAGTTTGGTCTGCAAACAAACCGAATTTTGGGAGCAGTATTAGTATTACTCTCATTGGCATAAATATTTCTCTTGCAATAATATTATCCTACCAAGCTCTACTGGTACATACTTTCCCATCCCAGTATTATTAGGGAAAGTTTAAGTGCATGACTACTATTCCATGCTAAAGTTGTAGCGGGAAATTTGCAGCACACATTCACATTCAGAACCATATGGTTTGGTTAAAGCAGCTGGAATGAAATTGGACACCGACCGGCGAAGTGAAGCAGTAGAGCAGCCAGGCGCCTGTTAAATACTCCCATCAGTCATTCCGGATGCAGGAATGTGTCAAAAGTCTGGCCAATTTACGTACGCACGACAGATGAGTGTTGATTCCTCCAGAGAAGGCTTCGAGGGAATCACTGGGTAGCGTGATTTGTGGGACTTAGACAATAGACGAAAGGTGTTAATTGATTGCATTATAATTGGCCACTCAACTGACTGATGACCGACAGATTAGCTAATTACCTCCTCGCATAACAAAAGCTCCTTCCAGGTGGTCCGCAGTCTTATTTACTTCACTCGACAGACCCATCATAACGTCAGGCTGGTCAGCTTCATTCTTTACTTGTCAAATACATACACAAATGCCACAGTATAGAATATAAACTGTAAATCGTATCCTGTTAATTATTAGTTTAATTGATCTTGACTCTTTTGACCAATAAAAAGCGTACACAAAATTAATTGACAATAATTGATCTTAAAGTTTACATCTTTTCAACTTTTAATATTGTAGAATGAGGATAGTTTATAGGAATAATATTTAACCCGATTCATTTGATTAGGGCAGGAGTACAATTTCAACAAACTAACCTCGGAAGAAGTGAACTCTCTGGGTCAGCCGTACGACTTTGCCAGTATAATGCATTATGCACGCAACACTTTTGCAAGAGGCACCTACCTCGACACCATTCTCCCACGTAAATCCGCAGAAATGATTGAGCGTCCGGAGATTGGACAGCGTATTCGACTATCAGAAGGAGACATTGCTCAAACCAAGTTGTTGTACAAGTGCACAAGTAAGCACATGCATAATATATATATTTACACGATTATTAATTTTATACGTACTCTTTCTTTTGCAACAACTAGCATGTGGAAAGACCCTTCTTATGCCCAACGATTCCTTCTCCTCGCCCGAGTACAATGATCTTAGCCCAAATGACGGTCAATCAGCTCCCTTGTCTAATAACAAAGGTTACCATTGCATCTGGAGGATAGCTGCAACTCACGGTGAAATCATCTCCCTTAACATAAGCGATGTCGACATCGGACATAGCAAAGAGTGTCAGTTAGGCTACCTCGAAATTCGTGATGGCCATTGGCACAAGTCCCCTCTCTTAGGTTTGAAGTCTTCCATCGTCTAATGCCCTGGTCATTTTGCTTTGACTATAATCTAACAAACAACCCTTCTCTCTACTACAAGCCCGTCTTTGTGGTTTAAATCGAATCTCAACGACTATTCTCTCAACCGGGTCACGTCTCTGGTTGGAATATCGGAGCCACCATACCGTAAATCATGATCGACTAGAGAACTCTGGCTTCCGAGCAAACTACGAAGTCATTTGTGGTGAGCGTAAATAAAGCATTTGTCTATCTGCACTCCAGTTAATAAGGTGATGTGATACCTCAATAGGTGGGAACGTGACTGCTGCCAAGGGCCAGCTCCAAAGTCCCAATTATCCCGACGACTATCGGCCGAACAAAGAATGCATATGGTGAAGGAAGAATAATTATAATTTCTAACAGCAAAATCTTAATAAGATGCACTTTTAACAGGTTGATTCGCCTGGAGAAGGCCTACCAGGTGGCGCTGCAGGTACAGTAATAATACAGTATGAGTACCGGTATTGGTTTGACGAGTTGGTTACGGCTGAGATTATATACGTGCCAACTGCTTTTGTTAAAGTTTCAAAGCTTCGAAATTGAGAATCACGATGAATGTCTGGTAAGAATGGATTTTGTAGCCTCCATCTTTGTTGAACGAGTTCGAATGAAAGTACGATTATTTCAGTACGATTATTTGGAAATTCGGGATGGGCAAGACGGGAGCTCGCCATTGATCGGCCGGCACTGTGGCTACCATCTTCCCAGTCAAGTGAAATCAACGACTAACTATTTATGGCTCAAATTTGTATCAGATGGCTCCGTGCAAAAGGCTGGTTTCTCTCTGGAATACGTGACAGGTAGGTTGGTTCTGTCACTGCTCAGTACTGCTTAAGTAATTGTTCCTCTTACAGAGTTCGATGAGTGTACTCAAACTGCCCACGGATGCGAGCAGATTTGCGTCAACACTCTTGGCGGCTACAAGTAAATCAGCCCTTTTATTTAAGCGCTTGCTCTCTTATCTTCATAAATCGAACCATGATTGCAGGTGTGAATGCATGATCGGATTCGAGCTCCACTCGGATGGGAAACACTGCGAGAAAGCTTGCGGTATCAAGTACTCTCAGCGTTGATTGTCTTGATTTCCATAGCGTGTTTAACTTTTATCCGTTACTTAGGCGGTTTTGTAGAGTCCTTGAACGGGACCATCTTTAGCCCGTCCTTTCCAGAGCTGTATCCGTCGAATAAGCACTGTATCTGGCAGATTGTCTCTCCGCCGCAATACCGGATCACCCTCAACTTTACACATTTTGATCTGGAGGGAAATAATGTATATACACATAGTCTTCTTTCATTCCATAAAAGATCCTCACAAGTAAAATGCTCTTTGTCTAGCAAGACTGCGAATACGATTCGGTAACCGTAAGCTCATCTGGAGACAACTTTACGACGGAAGACTGGCGTCGTTTAGGAATCTACTGCGGTCAAACCCTTCCCGCTCCAATCACATCAGAAACGAATGTGTTGAGAGTTGTTTTCCAGTCCGACAACTCAGTTCAAAAGAGCGGATTTTCAGCCATCTTTTTTACCGGTAGGTCCACACCCTATATTCATTCTAATAAAGAATTGGCTAGTTCCATTGTCATCATACACAGATAAGGACGAGTGCTCGGACAACAATGGAGGATGCCAGCAAATCTGTCGCAACACCGTTGGCTCTTTCGAATGTAAGTATCAAAGGGTCTCTTCTGGTTTTATAAGTTGAATTAGCTCAGTCCTTTGCATCTTAACATGTTCGCTATTGTCCAAGCCGGTAAATGAAAGCTGCTGCCGTGGACAAGATTTGGTCTTTGTAGGCCTTTGCAACAACGGTTTTACGCTCCACGAGAACTTGCGTGACTGTAAAGAAGGCGGCTGCAAATTCGCCATTACGGAGAGCAATGGAGAACTCAGTAGTCCCAACTGGTACTGTACCGTATTGTACAAAAAAAAGACGATGTCTACCTGTCTGTCTGACATGCCCATTTTTACCATTCTTTCGCATCGAGATTTTAACAAAAAACACACGTTGGCTTCCAATTTAGAAGATTGCTTGCACTAAAAATATTTCCACAAGTCCTGTATCTACATTATTAATGTTGTTTTTTTTGCCGTTATAGGCCGGAATCATACCCTCCAAGAAAGGATTGTATTTGGCACTTGAGTGCTACCCCGGGTCACCGTATCAAATTGGTGGGCTTAATTAATTAATTTATTTATTGCTTGCTGAAGTCTCTAATCTGTGACATATGGTTAATTGTTAGTTTTCTCTTTGCAATCAGATTTTTCAAGAGTTTGAAATTGAACCGCACCAGGAATGTGCCTATGATCATATCGAGATATATGATGGTGAATCGGCTGCTAGCTCAGTGTTGGGACGATTCTGCGGCAGCAAAATACCTCATCCGTTAATTTCGAGCTCGAACGTGATGGTGAGTGACTAGTGACAGACTTGATTTCATTAACTAATAATACTAGTATAATATCACACCCATTTGATTACAGACGCTGGTATTCCAGTCGGACGCCAGCGTTCATCGGAAAGGCTTTAAGGCAGAACACACCACCGGTAATGTACAGGGTCCTTGGTGGAGCAAGCAGTCATGTATCATTTCATTTTACAGAGTGCGGAGGTCAATTGATGGCGACTAATACTAAAGGTGAGCTGGCGGAATAAAATTAGAGTCCGTCTAATACGGTTCTCTCTATTGAAAGGACATCTCTACTCCCACGCCAAGTATGGAGATCAGAATTACGACAACCGTGAAGACTGCGATTGGGTCATCGATTCAAACATGGACAGCGCTGCTGTTCAGATTCGTTTCTTGGCATTTGAGCTCGAGGATGCACAGGACTGCGGTAGGTCAACTCATTCTCATACCGAGAATTCTTCATCCTTCGTTTATGTTTAGGGTACGATTTCGTCGAGGTTTTCGACGGTTATGAGGACTCTGCTGTTAAACTGGCAACTCTATGTGGAAATAAGGTATGACTGTATAATGTATATGTGCATACTGTACATATTGCTGGTTGATGTCTGCAACTTCAGCTACCGATGGAATTCACCTCATCTGGCCGCGCTCTTCTGTTGCGTTTCCGAAGTGACGACAATATTAATTCCAAGGGATTTTCCGTGGCCTACGATATTCGCACTTACGCTGGTAATCAAGACGGTGAGGACGGGCGACCCGATGGAACAGATGGTGATACCGAAACTGTCGCTACTGGACACGTGGCCCTCTCTTCACATACGGATGAGCCGACTTAATAGTAGTGAAAATTTTCACCTTGCTAATTGTATCCGGATTATTTTGAGTCGGTTTTTTAGTCAAGCGTTATCGGATAAAAAGCGTGCATGGTCCCAGAGCGCTACGATGTAAGCAGATCATGTACGAGTGCTGAAACTGGTGATGATGGGTTGGGAAATATCATTAAACCATTCTGGAATACTAATGATTTGTGGGAATTTTGCGTAGTGTAGTAACAAAAAAGTGGTGTGAAACTAGAGCTGACATATATGAACTGAAGTATGAAGTATGGCCGTCATGACTGGAAAGACCTGTCCAGCAGAAGATGACGTAGAAACTTCTCGCGATTAATATCCCTCGAAAGACTTGCATTTTGGCTCTCTGCTATACTCCGCATCTGTAAGCAAACAATTGTGCGTGGCCATATCCCTTCCTTCCGTTCTTGTTATATAAGTATCTCCATGGCTACTAGGAAAAGGTAAATTTACCTTCCGGTATTTCATCAAGTCCAAGTCGACGTTCTCCAACTGTTAAATACAAAGTCAAGCTCTATGGAACAAACCCGACCCGTACGTATGAAGGGAAATAGACAATCGCCCAATACATGTGTACTTGTACGTTGTACCTGTGTGCTTAGTTGGTTGATCAGGTTTTGAACTTTTTCCACCTCGATTACGTAAGCGCTCTGCAATAATACAAATAAATACCGTTAGTAAATCGATCAACGAAAGCTATTACCACTTGCTACCATCATTACCTTATTTAGGGTTCCACCATAGACCGCTGCCACATGCCCGGTTAACGGATTCCTTAGTTCAAATAAGCGGATCAAATTACCCTGGATGTCGTCTTCCTCGTCCTCGAGCTGCTGAACTCGTGCCTCCATGGGTGCAGTTATTCGGCGGAGTTGGTAAAATCGGCCCCGCCAATGTTCCTGTCCTAACATTTAAGAAAAGCCAAAACAAAAGTGATGGCGCTCGGATTGTTTAATCTGCATACAGTATAGAAACATACCAATATTCTTCAGTAGGCTGATTTTCTCCTCGACGTCCCGAATACGATTAAGGAGTCCCATAATGCGTCTTTCCATTTTGGAAGGCTCAAATAGTTCTTTAGCTTTGGACAATTTTTTATTCTCCAAATCTGTAAAAATAATTAATATCAACAGCGTTTACTTTCATGATAAATGAATACAACATACCGCGCAGATTGAGTGCCGAAAAGGAAAAAGGCTGCCGATCTAAAAAGTAATCGTCCATCGCAACCGAATCAGCCGTGTCAAAACCGTTAACATCACTGGCTGGACTGCGCAAGTCATCAATGGAGATGGACTTTTTAACAATGCTATTCTTCATAGTGGGACGATCGTCCCCTCGAAAACGCAATTCCTCAGTCAGGGACCTTTCCCTACGAATGCGAACCGTTGCCGGTCTGTTGCGCTCAATGTCCTCTCGGGTCTGCCAATCAAAACCTCGCAAGTGTCGTACGGGGCGCTCTTCAGTTTGAAACGTTCCTTCATAGCCTATTTCTGTATTGCTTTCCTTCTCTGGCTCCCTGTCCAGTCGATGAGCTCGAGATGGGTTGGCATCGTGCTGGCCAGAAGAAGAATGCCGTATGCGAAGAGACTCGTTAAAACCTTCTTCGATTGTTTCTCGACGATCTCTATGACGGTATGACGGTTTGCGATCATTTTTATCCAAATATACTTCGTCAGTGTCATCCAGCATGAATCGTGGTTCGAGGCGCCTGGATAGTTGGCGACTACGCGCTTCGTCCGCCGAATAGCGCTCCTCTAATTGCTGATCCTCCCGCCTTCGTCTAGAGGGCTCCGGATATTCTATTCCTCCTAATCGTTTGTGTCCTTTACGATGACGGTGGGCCTTCTTTACGTCCTTCTCTCGTGCTGGAACAATTATCTATAGTATATAATCCTTTCCTATTAAGTATGGATAATTGGAATAACCTACGTTGATCTTTGACAGGCTTTTGATTGTTAGCAGCGCGTTCAACTATCAGTATTTCCGGCTCACGTCCCTAACATCAACATCGATATCATCATGCCAATTCCTGACGGTATTAGCAGGTCCAGACGGTTGAAACAATTCCTACCACGAGGTCTTGAACTCGCAAAATTGGCTCCTCCTTCTCCCAGATCTGACGAGCAAAAACAATTGGATTAAATTTAGAGGTAAGACTTTTTTGATGCATGTAATGTGTTTAAAACCTCAATGAGCTGTTTGCCCAATTTCTCCACAAAGGCGAAACGAGCTGGCATCTCACTGTCGGGCGATATCTGCTGAAGGATTTCCTTTCGCAAGTCAGCCAAATTGGCATGAAGGTCCACCCTGTAGTGATGATATAATAAGGAAGATATTGCACTGCTATAGAGTACTTACATGATGACATCTGTGCACGTCATTACCTGACTATTCCAACGGATCGTCCGTTGGCCAAAGAGTCCTCCACGTCGTCGACACTTTTATCCTCCATCCATTTTCCAGCAAACAGCTCTCGCACGTGAATTTCCATAAGATATGAAACTTTAAGACAGTCGAAACGCTTGATATGCGCTTTAACAAATAGACTGAGGACGAAATAAAACTGGCACGTTTGCGATGAGGCTGCGTGCCTAGTTTGTCCGTTTGGTTTTGTGGGGTGAGACCTTTTGTCATTCAACTGGAGCAATGTTGACATTCAAGCCGCATGTTTGTTTAGACAAAGTGGGACTCGGATGATTTGATAATAGCGGAAGCAACCGCGGCAGTTCGTTCGTTATCCCGGATTGTGCACCAGATTAGTTTACGTTTTTTTCATGACCCTTTTCGGGTAGTACAGTCAATTTGAAGGCTATTCTAAGTAATTGAATCCCCGCCAAAAAAATTCAAACCTCCAAGAGCTCCAAAAAATATTTTACCACATGAATATTTATTCTGTCAGTAATGCATGCACTGTAATATAGGATCAAATATTGATTACTCGAGTACTCGGCTGGTCAAACCAAATATAAAAAAAGAGCGATAACTGATGTAGGCTAAATTCTAGGAACACGGTTCCGCCGAATGGCCGCATCAACCACTCTTATCACAATGCTTTCATCTTGCTCCGGATCAACGGAGGGAAGAACGTTCTCCAGCCAGGAGAGGGAGGTTAAGTCTGAAGGTGCGCTTTCTGCACTTGTATTTCTACTCGTACTCGTACTGGTCAATCTTCTTGTCCAAGGATATTTGGATGCAGTGGCGAGAGATGGCTTTGCATTTGCAACCGTGGTTCTAGCAGTTGAGCTCGACGAAAGGGGAGATACGGCTTTAATCGGAGGTACCGTGATGTTGCGGGAGCGGAGGCCAAAGGTGATAGCCGTGGATGTGAGAGGGTTGTCGCTGACTGAGACGACGCTGTCGTTGAAAGACAAGGCACGTTCAATGGGGCCGGAAGAGTTGTTAATAGTGGAGAAGTCGTTGTCGACGACGGTTGCTGAGTCCGAGACTGGCGAGGATGAGGATGACTGGGTCATAGTAGTAGTAGCAGGAGCATTAGTGGTAGCAAGGCCAGCGCTTCTTAAAATTACCTTGGGTAATAGGGTTGAGGTTGAGGTGATAGTGATGTTGATGCTGGAGGAGGTATGCGAGACGGTCTTCTGCGAGGTTAGGGATGAAGTCGAGAGTTGAGAGGTCGTCGGTGGACCGTCAGCCATCGCCGAAACATTGATCAGTTTGGCGGAAAGAACCTCGTCCGATTTAGCCTCCACAGTTGGGAGTGTGCTGGTAGATGGAGTTGTACTTGAGGAAGATGCATCCCGCACGGGTAAATTATCGTAACAGTTGCTGTGGAAAAAAAACCTATATATAAATTCCGTCATAAAAAAATAAACCAAGGTTATATTACCATGAACAACAAGACGGAAACTGAAACCAGCTGAAAGAGAAAAAAGAAGACCGACAAATTTGAAAGAATTGGTCTAGCCGGTGAGAGAATATAGTTTGACAACAAGTGTACTCACTCCATAAAGATGCCTTTGCATTCATTGCGCGGATCGAAAGCCAGTAGACGATACCTTAAACGGAAGAAAGGCATTTACAGTATGAGATACCAATTTTTAATTCACCCTGCAGACATGTTACATGAACGTGTAAAGTGCCACATACCAAGCGTGCTTCTGTTCACACTGACAACCATCACGACATCTTCCTTGGACTCCGGTCCTATAATTTATCAATTCATTGTGCAACTAATTACGTAGTTCAAAATTTAAATAGTGCTCTCTTCTTTCTCACTTGCAGATTTCTTGCTGTATCGCCTGCTCAAATGGATGAAAATTGACCAGTGCCATGGTGTTACCGTCACTATTGTTCGCCCAGAACGGAGTTACCACAAACTGTTCCGATGGGCAAGCATTCCTATACGGAGGGGAAAATCTAGTAGAATACTTGTCAGCCATCACCAAGGGGCGATGGGAATATCATCAATACGTACGTTCCAGTTCCGGCCACGCTTTTGCCTTGTCTAGTAGTGATGGGTCCTTGGGCGTGATTGGCAGATGGTCCCCGCTGATTTTCCGACCCATATAAGCGCTTGATCATGGCGCGATTGTCAGCAATGAAACTGCCTATTCCGTACCTAGGTTTGTTTGAGAGGGCAGATTTTCGTCAAGCCAACAATACAGTGCAATCGCTATTCCGTTGCAGGTTGAAAGTAGCAGAAGGGAAAGAAAGTAGATGTAGTCTACCATGGATAAGCCTTTCCGGCTCGTGTGCAGAAATTGTTCTCCTTCAGATCACATGGTATGTCGGCAAAGTTGAAATCTGGTCGAGATCGGGGAATGTAATTGTCGGACGGTGACGGGGAATCATCAAATGATGTGAAGGCTTGAGCGGCAATCGAATCGTTGGTCAGAAGATTCACGAGAACAATGAACCACAACTGTCGCAATGGTATCTGTAACTACCAAAAACGAATGGCTAGTATGTACTGGGACAGCCGATTTTACTATTATTATCATTTCATTTGTAGAGAGTGCAGAGATAATTTTGTGCGTTTTGACCAAAATGTTATTACTGCACGTTACGAAAACCACGGCACGATAAGACCTCCCATATCCCTGAGACTGACCAGAGGTCCTAAGATACTAATAGGGTTACCAACCCTTCAATAGCTGAAGAAATTTCCATAGTCCACACTGAGCGGAAGTTGGCCCCCAAACAGTTTCTGAAACGTTTTGGCTGTGCCTTTTGTGTTTGCTACATACAATAATGGAAACCTACCCCCTATGCTGAAGGTTTATCATTTTAAATAAGAACGTGCTTATAGATTGATCAGGATAGGAACGTCAAGACCAATCAAGGCTATTTCGAACAGATTCCAGTATATCTAATAAGATGTGCAGCACGATACCGCGTTGGATTCATATAATAATAATGGGGCTAAGCGACTTTACTTGACCCGTTTATTTCCAAGTAATCGTATGGCTGTGGCCAGCGATATTGCTTCTTTCGTTTTACTACGTGGACCTCTCTCGCTAGTTAAAATAATAATAATGAAATGGGGAAAAGGAGAGCGTTTGAATGGGGTGTTGCTCGACAGGCAGGAGAGTGAGAAGAAAAGGGCGAGACGAACTTAAGTAGTCCACCGTGCACCTCTGAGCCGGATCCTTGTTCGATGACACAACACACATAGATTGCTCTTCAAACCATCAACTCTCCCTGTCATTATGGTTCATTCACACACTATTCTGTTTGTTTGAGCATGCGTCTTTTAGTAGTAATGACATTTCCAGGTAGGAATAAGGCAGCTCTCCTTGCGTTTTGCGTTTTGTTGATGGCTGGGCAAGGTTCAAGGTTTAAATTTCAAGCGACGCGCTCTATTTTCGTTTACAAACTAAAGCTAAAATCTGTAAAGCGCCGTTAATTATTAATACATGTGTACACAGCACATGTACATTCCTCTCCTCAGTAACTTGATAATGTAACCTTGCCAACTCGAGCTACAGTTCTCGGACTACAGTTCTAGTAGAAAAGCCGGCACGGTAAAGGTACTCTATGTAACTTACGACCCAATGATCACGTCTCATATCTCCGGTACGATGGGTGCTATGCTCCCCGATCCCGATTTGGTAATTGCGCTCAGAGTCGCAGATGAGACTACCACCTTCACGTCTCTGCATGTGGCGATGATAAATAAAGTAATCCAATTTTGGTAGCGGAATAATAAATAATAGGTTCTTGAACACATTGGCTTGGTGGATCATAAAGTAATCAATTGCAGGGGATGTTCATGAGACAAACACGTTGAGGGTAACGTTATAACGTAACTGTATAACGTTGAGGGAGGAAAGGCAGCTAAGAAAAGGAAAAAATGAAATGATTTAGAAGAGCAAGAGTTGTCTGTCACTGTCAGAGTCAGTAGTCAATAGTGTAGACGAACGGCCAGGGCCATGACCAGCATTCCAATTTCTGACCAGTTACAGTACAGTCAGACAATAATAAACCAATGACGTAATTACAATGAATGTTGTAATATGACAGCAGCAGTATAGCCAATGGACCTTTCCTCCAATCAAGATCGCGCCTCCTGCAAGGCCATCAGAGCAGGTTAATAATATAATTCACTACTCGGTTCACAAGTTGACTCGATGATCAGAGACGAGACCCTGATGAGACTTTCGGTTTTTCTCCCATTCTAATAACTAGCGAAAAACGAATCTAGCACACGGCGCACATTCTGCCGAATCTGAGTGAGCGCATAGCTTTTGCATTCATTCTTTGTCGGTGGGTCGAGCAAAAAAGCATGTCACTGGCGTTGTGCCCGCCGATCGCCAGCGTTCTTTTAGACAACACACTGACACCTCAGTCGAAGCTGCAAGTACGTTCCATATTCAAGCAAATGCAAGTGTGGCTTTCGCCGCAGTTCTTCACGGTCGCTGCCGATCAAACTTACATAGTTATATACTAATAACTCCGCGCACCACCACCACCGACCACCGACCACCGACCACGGCTGGACCATTAATACAAACAGACACGCACTTAACTTATTGTAATATAACAAAATACTAGCTAGTGTGAAACGGCTGACCTTCTCTTGCCTCGGGCCAACACATGCGAGCCTAATACAATACTGCAAGGCCAATTAGGCAACACCAACTGCTCAGCAGTACTAGTAGTCACTTATCAAAACTCAAAACGGGTAAATGCTGCATGTTTTGTTTGCACGAGATGAGTAAATAACCACATACGGTAGAGTTCTATTCAATCCTTTGTGTACTGTAGCATCAAGCGGTTGTGTAATGTCAGTGTCCTGCTGGGCAAGTGCCATTTAGCAGATTGGAAAGACAAGGGGATAAAAAACAATGGGAATCACATCAATTCCAAGTGACACTCAGCTAATAATAGTAGACGATTAAACAATAATAAACAAGATCTAGTAGACAAACAACCAGCCAAGTCGGATTCACACGATGGTTTTCCATTTCAAATCAACTATCACGTTCTGTTATTCCCGTATCCAAAGCAGCCTCTGACGCCGCTACTGCATCTTCCAAATAGGGATAAAGCCCGTTTTGGATGGGAACGTCGAGGAAAAGTTCCTGAATCAGTCGGCGAATGGATAGTTTATAGGGCAGGGAGGCCAAAAGGTGGCAAACCTCCGTGTAGAGACAAGGATCGGAGAAGGCCACCGGGCACTGATTTTTCAGCCTAGACACACGTCACAATTGGCTACAATACAATTTCTACACTACACAACAACAAAATCTTATATTCTAAATTCTATACAATTTCTATATTACAGAACAAGAAGCAGTTGAGTATACATACTGTAAAATGCCTTGCTCAGCAGCTTTATGACCCAGCGGGGTGGCAAGAATCCAAATGAATCGTAAAATCTCCCGCCGTTGCAGAGCGAGAGGACTGTCTCTGTCGGTTAGAGACAAGTCTTGACCAGCCACGAAGCAGACCAAGCAATTGCTTGTGGAATGAATTTCTAAACCAGACTGGGAGCCTTCATCTCCAGCAGAGGTGTATCCGTGAAGACAGGGAACATCCCGTTGAATGAGGGCAGAGGTCGTGAGCGAGGACCGGAGGTGCGTCCAGACACTGCGACGAACTGGCAGAGAGATCCCCACAAACTTTTCTTCCTTAGCAGAAGATTCTCCCAATGGCCGGCTAACAAAACAAGTTGCCTACAAACAAATACAAGGTCAAACTATTTGTTTGCTTGATTGTTTAAGGGTGTGAAAGAAAGATAAGCAAAGATACCGTCATCACATCAGGAGTAGGCGATGAGGGGAAGGGTGCAAGGTGATGACTGTGTCGTTTACGAACGACTTGCTTGATTGAGTTGGTGATTTCTCGAAAGGAGTTGCGAGTCTCCGATCGATGGGGTCGGGTCACTACTTCGTCCACCGATCCGTGAATGCCACTCTTTGAGCGTATCAACCCGAACGGTGAATGCCGTTTTTTCGGCTGCCCCACCCAAGAACGGACCTGCTCTGGCGAGGTTGACTTTCGAGGAGATAAGTCTACAGATAAAACGACACTTTTGCTCCCGTCATTACTGCCGCTGCAGAGAAAAGGCACGCACCTCTTGAGCGGGCCTCCGATGGCGATGTCAGACTGCTGTTCGAAAAGTCAGAGGCGTCCGTCTTGGCACTCTCACATCTCACCTGCCTCGTCTCACCCTCCGTTTCGTGATCAGCAGGCGCTACACAGGTAGAGTCCAACAGTCCTCCACCTCCATCCGAGGATTCAAATCCCGATTCTCCACGGCTGGTTTTATGTTGCTGAATACCATTACATCCAGCTGGCTCAATGTACGCGAACGGGGTGTCGAAGGGTATTAACGGAGATGGAGATCGCACATCTCCCATGTGAGGTAGGGATGTGTAAGAGAGAATCTGCTCCGGTTTTGAAAGTGACGATGAGTTCTGACCTAAAGTTGAAGGCCCCATCCAGTCGCTTGAGTCTTCCCAGCTGAGGAATGATTAACAAATAATACGTAACAACACATTATATAAAAGCGGATTGAGCGGACCAATTTCCCAATTACGAGTTCATCTGTAAGCATTCGTCGTTACTTACCGATATTGAACTCGTTGATCGACCAGCGGCCAAGCTTCGTGTCTATCTAGAAGATGTAGTAGAAACAACCCTTGAGCTCATCTGATTGAAATGACCCAAGTCAAGCAAGATTACCATGTCGTACTGCCAGCCAGTCTCTAGATTTCAAGAGGTCCGCTCCTCTTTCGGTAGTCGACCATAGACCGATCACAAAGAAGGCTGTGCTGTAAAAGGAAATCATTTTCAACTCTACTGTAACTTAAACAACCCCGTTTATTAACATTTCCCTACCCCCTGACAGAGACGTTGGAGTGCTCGGCTACCAGTCTAACCACCAAATCCAAGGCTTCCACTTCGCTGAGGAGAGCCATCCCTTCAGCAGTGCGACCAATATGACCCAAAGCCCAAAGAGCAGCTTTCACGTCGAGAGCTGACGTTGCAGCCGCTTCGTCTTTTATCACCGACAATAAAAATGGAATTTCCATTCTGACCAAGTCACATCCGTCGGGGTGGCGAACAAGTTGACCGTATAGGTGCTCCGGAACAAAGATTTCTGGTAGAATCCTACTACTGAAACAAGCTCCACGTTGGATGATAGTATCCATTTTGCAAAAGTAAAGATCAATTTTTACTTTTGACTGGAACTGTGCCGATGAAACATGTCGTCCGATAATTCGCTGGACAAAAACCGGGCATTCAACAATTCTTCAACAACGGTAGCATATTTTCGATTAAAACCGAAGCGCCACTTTTCCACTTCTGACGTCACCAGCTCCGGAAAATCGTTGAAGCCTATTGAAAAGAAAAGCGATGAAGAAAAGGTCGACTGCTTAATCATTTAATCTACAGTACATACCGCAAACTGTCCCGAGCACTCTTGCTGTTAGGAACTCTGCCATTGGGGAGAGATGGTCCAGTGAAAGCCGCGCGTGAACAAACGCCTCGAGGTTAGCTTTCTCATCACAAGCTTCATCTATGATATCAACGGCAGTCCTTGCGACCACTGCATTCAAATCGCTCGTCATCGCAATCAATCGCTCCATGCCCCAAGGACAAAAGCCAGGCATACGGCAACGGAGCAGTGTTCGTAGATGAAGAGCCGCATAACAACGAACACTCTGTGGGTGAGGTAAGGATAAAAGTCAATAATCAGACACATCCACACCAATATCTGCAGGTGAGTGATTATCCAACTAACTTACAGGGGAACATAATACAATGATCTTCTCGAAAATGTCCTGTGTCGAACGGTCCTCACTATGGCCGTAATATAGAGTAGAGATGACGAGCTTGACATACGACTCATGCACATCTGGCTGTGTGACAATGCTGAGCAAGAGATCAAGCAGTTTGTTGGCATGCAGGCAGGTTTGTCCAGGAACAGTGGAGGAGAGGCGCCCGATGAAGATGAAATAATCTGCCGCACAGGAGGAGAATAGCTTCAACGGATTAAAAATGGGATCGCTATTGGGACTGTCCTTGACCACCGATAAGCACTTGTACAAGTCCGCCATCAGTTCTTCAACTAGTTCCGGTGCCTCTGTTATCAAGCTTTCCAGAAACAGACATCCACAGCGCGAATAGCAGACGGCCAGATCATTCTTCTGTGGTACGTTCGAAAACAGCTTGTTGGAAGGCTTGAAGAAAAAGAGCAAACGGTGGAAGAATCTACAAATGTTCAACTGTGGATTAGATGAGGATCTGTAGAAGTATTGAAGATGTGAGGTTCTCACTTGTAGCCAATGGCGTCCTCCGTATGAACCGCCTTTGCTTTTAACAATGTCGATATCGCCGGCCAGTTCCACGATATAAATTCATCTGCGGAGTAAGAAAAGACAAGGCCTGAAATTGGCCATACAATAATACATCTCTTCGAGAGGATTCTGGTACATACGGTTCGTCATGCTAGACACAGCATCCCGCAGCAACAGATTTCCTTCTCCATCCTGACAAGGACAATCGATAATCGGGCACTGGCATTAAGAAAGGGTAAATTGTGTGTACCTTGCCAAGAGGTGAAGCAGGAACACTGTTGGACGCAAGCGTTATCACATGCTCTAAATATATGCTAGGACTTGGGGTGATTCCATGAGCCGTGGCGACTAGAACATCGCGGTTGGAACTGGATCGAAGGAGATCAGCCAGTGTATCCGCGCCCTGCACGCGTCCACCGAGATTTTTCAAGTTCGTTGCAAGCGAAACCAACGAATGGAGGCTTTGCATCTGACTAGTGAACTCTGCAGGCAGATGAACGTTTGCTGCAAACGAACACACGATCAACGCTGAAATTTAAGTAGCATTGGTAAGAAAAAAGCTTAGTCTCACCAAGGGCCAAGTAGCTATTTAGTAAGTGAAACGCTCGTTGATGAAACTTTCCATCCGCTGAGATGACATGGACTAGGGCATCGATAAGACCATTTTGGTGAAAGATGAAGAGCAAGACCGCCAGGTAGTTTGCACATAAATTCACTCGTGTACGACTGATGTGTGGCAGTAATGCTATAGAAAAAGAGGACTTTCAAAATGAAGGAAACTACAGTGGCGTCCCTCGTGAATATCAATCAGCAGAGCACTTCACCTCGAGCCTCGTCCGCCACAAAGTTCTCTTGGAGGCTCCAAGTATCTGTTGTGGAAGAAAGCATCATCAAATTCAGGGGCAACGAAATAATAAATACAAAGACTTCACCAAAGTTGCTTCTGGAAGGTGATTCAAAATCAGCCGGTAAATACAACAGATGCGAAACAATGTCAAGGACGGCTTCCTATTAGTAATAAGAAAGAATTTAAAGAAAACAGGAACCGACTAGGGCTTATGAATTCTTATACTAGTACCTGAGCCAGCTGATTACTGAGGAAGAGAATGCCCACGAGAGATCTGATTCCACTGCTAGAAGCTGTTAGCAAATGCAAGCCTTCCCATGTACGAAAGGCTGCAACGACAGCATTTTTTGCAGCCTAAGAAGAAAAACATACAACTGCCAAGACCAGCATGATAAAGGACTGTAGTATGATTGACTACCTGAATCATGACTGCCTTAGACACCTTAGCTTCCGGCTTGTTGTTCTCCTCAATACCTTCAAAGGCTGTCACCGGATGCAAAATTTGCTGTAATATTCAAAAGGTCCATGGAGAAGTAACAAATAACAGTATGAGATAAAGAAAAAATACACGAAAAACTCCAGTCTCTTACCGTAATATCACAGAACATGGGAGGAATGCAACTGCCTGATCGGGCAGAAAACCGGGCTATGGAAGCGACAACAGCTAAGGGAAAGAATTTATTGTTTACTAACTAATAATAACTAGAAATAAATGGATACAAAAAAGTAAAAACACCACAGCACAGATACAGTATGGATGACTGATCTACCTGTTGTCAATGGGACAGAATTAGACTCCATCAAGAAGTCCATCAAAGTACGAAGCACGACAATAATGTTGGGATGTTCCGGGCAGTATACAACTGCAATAAAGAAAGCATGCAATCAACTGGGACAAGTTTAGTTTAGTTAACCACAGACAGTCAAAGCATATTAAATACAGACGCACGCATTTCGCACAAGGTCTCCAGACAAATACGTGACATTCGTTCTCGCTCCTCTCCGCCTTCTGCTGCGATGGCCGTTAGAGCATTGACAATTGAGCTTGGAACATGCCCCAATTGGATCATCTTCCGGGTGAGAAGTAGGGCTTGGAGACGCTCCATCTCATTGTCCAGTGAAAGATCGAACGCTCTACAAAAGAAAGAACGTACTTAAATTCTTATCACGAGGAGCACGAGCATCAACCAATTAACCTTGCGATATAAAAGTCGACATGAGATGCCAGCAGGTCATCACAATGATGCAAAGAGGAAATGTGATGGCGGATGACTCGAAATGTCGCTCCTCGAATCTCTTTAGAGGCATCGCACAAACCGACAACAATCCTATTACATACGCACAAGACGTCAATTTTCACACCAAACTCTTCCACGACGAGTAACTTATCATTCGTCATGGACAGAAAACATACAGTCGGCGGAAGAAGCTAAAGGTTACTCCGTTGCTCTCGAGTGAGCCGGCGGTCCTTCGGAATCGGACAAGATGATTGAGTTGACTCAGTCTCTGCGCTATACTTCGTTTAAGATTAGCGCTGTCTAACAGCGTAAGTTTGTAAACATCATCCCAATCTACAGAGATAAAAAACCAGTATTATTATTAGTACCTGACATTCGATTTGCAATACAATAAAAGAGTACAGCCACAATATATATGATGGGATCCCATCATATACATGATATCGTGGTAAAAGTATTATGAGTAACTGCGCAGAGCACGGTGGGAGTGTGGTGGTGGGAAGTTCGAGTGTTTGATTGATTGTGTTTGATTATTTGGGTCGCTTTTGCGTCGCAGAGAATAATTGGCTTACATGCATGCCATCAAGCACCAAGCTTTACTTCAAAAGTACAGTAATTTACACAAACCACAAAAAGGGCTAGTCGAAGAACAGAATACTCAAAATCTAAGTCGTTCCCGTGGGAATTTCAGAAACAAAAAAAGTCAATCTGTACAGCGCTGTGTAGCACGTGCAGCAAAAGTGTGTTTTACTATAAATTAACTATTACTCTATTATTACGTTTACAAGAAAGACTTACTTCGGCCTGCAAGATTCAATTTGGGCTCCTCTGCGATGCTTCTCGTTGACTTTGGGTCTGCATAGAAAAGCGGATTATTTACCAAGCAGCAGCGCGGAGGAGATGGAAGTTCTGTGGGGGAGGCAGCGAAAGCGAAACATACCTGTAGATGCAGATCCTGCAGGTTTTCTCGACGCTTGACGAGCACGAAATCTCGCCCGAGAGGCCATCACTACATTCTTCTTGCCGTTCCCGCTTCAAGTACTGCAGATGAATTTTCATCCGAGATGAATGATGAATAATTGGGAATTAAGAACGGTTAAGTTAAATGGATGTAAAAAGGAGCAAAACATAAGATCTGAAATGGAATTTCAGTACGAGTGCGCAAAAGGGAGCACAGTCTACATGCTATGTACAGTTAGTACATCTCCGCCGCCGCTGCACTTGCACTGCACTTGACTGCACCACGGTCCATGTTGTCATACAGTTGTGAACCGTACTTGTCCTTCCCATTCAACACAAATCTCAACATTTTTCTGCAAAGTTGCTCCATCTTGGGTTGACGGACGACACGTCTATGACATTTGGTATCTTTTGTCTTGAAATACAAATCTGATGCTCCAGGACTTTGGAAGTTGACAAACGGAACGGAAACGGAATCAGGGAAAGAGAATTGATTGTAGCCACGTCAACCATCAACTCGAAGTCACTGCAAGGCAAACACATTCCAACGCTTTCTTCTTCTCCGGTCGCTTATCGGTTGGCTTCACATATCCCTACTAAGTACTGATCACCGGACAGCTCTCGAAAATGCCTGCTTCTGGCATCTACATTCTGGACACCAAGGGCAAAGTAAGTGGAATCCGCTCTTAACCTAGGCCGGGCAGGATGAAATATGTTCATATTTTCCGTTTTTTCTCCTCAGGTCATGGTATCGAGGAATTATCGCGGCGACATAGACATGGCCTTTATCGAGAAATTTCTACCATTGCTAAACGAGAAGGAGGAGGAGGGCAATTTGACGCCACTTCTTTCCACTCTGGGTGTAACGTTCGCTTACGTCAAATTCAACAGTTTGTATCGTGAGTACTATAAGTAGAGTGATTGATTAACATGATGATTAGCAGTAGGCTTCCGTCATGTACCGTCGTCGTAGTAGTTCTCCCCAGGCTGCTCGATTGCTCGATTAGCAGTAATTACTTTGTAATTCATCGTCCCAACTCTACTTTAACCTTGAGTGAGTGACTGATTTGAATTCGTTTTGCTTTCCCTAGTTGTGGCGACCACCAAACGGAATGCGAATATCACCCAAATCTTTTCCTTCTTGCACAAAGCTGTGGAAGTAGGCCACACTACATTTCATGTCGCTCGGAAAAATGAGTCTTGTACAACTGAGATATTATTCTTTTCCTCTTAGGTGTTTAGAGAATACTTCAAAGAATTCGAAGAGGAAAGCATAAGAGACAATTTTGTGGTCATCTACGAGCTGTTGGATGAGATGATGGACTTTGGCTATCCGCAAACTACGGACAGCAAAATCCTGCAGGAATATATCACTCAGGTATATAATGACACTTATGATCCTCCTCTTGCTTTGTCAATTTTTTATCACTGTAGTTTTTTGTCACTACAGGAGGGCCAGAAACTGGAAATCACCCCTCGACCACCGATGGCCGTGACTAATGCTGTGTCCTGGAGATCGGAAGGAATCAAATACCGCAAAAACGAGGTCTTTCTCGATGTCATCGAATCTGTCAACATTTTGGTGAGTGAGTCACTTGTTTTCTTCTTCAGATATATCAATGATCCTTTTTTCGTATTTTTTCTTATATTATTTCACTGTCGGGTTACTCTTGTGTTTTCGTTCCGTGTTCTTCGTTTACGGCTCTTTCCCATCGTTGGGGAGCCAAGTTTGCTATGCACGAATCCCCATGACTGCTGTAGCGGTCCTAGCTTAATTCCGCTCAACTATATACTTGGAGTTGCTTCACGCCTGGAATGCTCTCTAAATGCTACCCTCATAGGTCAACATCAATGGGACAGTCCTTCGCAGTGAAATTTGTGGCGTCATCAAGATGCGTGTTTTCCTCTCGGGAATGCCGGAATTGCGTTTGGGCTTGAACGACAAAGTCCTTTTTGAATCTACCGGCCGCACGGGTGCAGGTACAGTGATATCTCTGACTTGTTACTGTTGTGTTCCTAGTTTAAAGAAAGCGATTCACGTTCAGAGCTTTGGTTGCAGCAAGCAAGACAAAATCTGTCGAGTTGGAAGACGTCAAGTTTCATCAATGTGTGCGACTGGCTCGTTTTGAGAATGACCGCACGATTTCGTTCGTCCCTCCTGACGGCGAATTCGAACTCATGTCGTATCGTCTCAATACAACCGTGAGTGTCTCTTTATTGCTCTCTTTTCTCCCGAGCTAGTGGAAGCTAGACATTCCATTTTTCAGGTGAAGCCTTTAATCTGGATTGAATCTGTGATAGAAAGACATTCCCATAGTCGTGTGGAATACATGATCAAGGTAGACTTCTCGTAATCGTATTAGCGTTGAATGGTATATCTTGTAGCCACCTTGGCTCCTTCACCTGTATCGTGTCAATTGCAACAGGCGAAGAGCCAATTCAAACGACGTTCCACTGCGAACAATGTCGAAATAATAATACCGGTGCCGAACGACGCGGACACTCCCAAATTCAAAACGACAGTTGGACATGTTCGTTACGTCCCGGAAGATAATGCAGCAGTATGGACCATTCGCTCGTTTCCGGTAATGTTCTCCATCAGTCCATCTGCATGTGACATTGTTACATCCGCTCTCGGATTACGAATTTTTTTCGCTGCCATAGGGAGGAAAGGAATTTATCATGAAGGCACACTTCAATTTGCCCAGCGTAGAATCCGCAGAACAAGAGGGGAAGCCTCCGATCAGAGTCAAATTCGAAATCCCATACTTTACAACGTCTGGAATACAGGTGAAATTTCTATCTATATGGAAGTAAGGAGTTAGTAAACGTTATTGTCTGTTCTCAGGTGCGCTATCTGAAAATCATTGAAAAGAGCGGTTATCAAGCATTACCCTGGGTTCGCTATATCACGCAGAATGGTGATTACGAAATTCGAACCAACTAGATGAGGGCGTCCATTTTATGCTTAGCGCTTGAAATATTCGACCAATAAGTCTATTTGCGTTTTTTAATTTCTGCAGCTGAATGCACTGTACTAGTACACGCAGGGGTTGATGCTTTTAAACACAGAGAATTTGTTACAAAAATAGCAGAATCTTAAGGAAACTTTGATTCCACATCCTTATTACAGGAGTACGTGCATGTCGACGAAGAGATAACCTTAATAAATGATTCATCGCAGATGAGGACGTACTTAGAAGTATGAAATCTCTACAAGTAGTGGAACTTAACGAAGGGGTTAAGGAATTGAAACGGTGGGTAAAACTTTGCCTCCGTGCTGCTGGCTTGGGAAAAAGAGAAACAAACTCAGCTGAAGTCCCGAGATTATCATCCCCACGAAATTGGGAAACTAAAACAGAGATATCGATTTTGAAAGTCCCACTTATTACAGTACAGTACGAGTATGAACACACCTGAACAAAGACGTCCTGAATGAGACATCCGTAAACCAACCACTCTGCACTAACAAGAAATGTCATAAGGATCCACAGGAAAGGTAGCGACTCGGTATTGCGACTCCGCAAAACGTGCGCCTGCAAAGTCCATAATTAGTTTCCTACAATTGCCCTTAACTTAACCCAAGATGGTTAGTCTTAGAGATGACAGAGTCTCACGAGAGTCGCAAGCGGAGCTGCACAGAAGAAGCAAGTAGCCAGGCAGCACACCAGTCCCTGGTAAAGAATTGCTTCCTCCGAGCTCTCAGTTAGCAAATTGGTGGCAATCACGATCAAAATCACAGCGCCAACAGAGGAGACAACTTGCTGATTAATCGCGTTCTGAAAGATGGATATGTTAACAACAATAGCTAATCAACCAATTCATTCAACAACAAAAACAGGAAGACTACTTTTGCTAATAAATAGTAGCCGCACGCACCTTGGAGGGAGAATACTTCCAAAAGACGTAAATGTAAAGAATCTGAATAAGAAGACCTGTAATGTTGACCAGCGTCAATGGTGTATCCCCTTTTAAGATCCCGTAATGAGCCCACATGGCACAACTACATTCCAATAAACTGCCTTATTATGATGTATGCCACTTCCAGAGGGAAGGACAAGGAATCGAAAACCACGGAGATCTCACCTGAAGAGAGCTGCCACAAACGGTAGGCAAGACAGTTCGCCCGTCGTTTTGTTCCTTATAATCTTTCGACATGAAGGACTAGAAGAAAGACAAAGAATACGCAAAAGAGAAAGCTGACATTTTTCCGTTTTTCCGTTGCGGCACTTACATCCCACTTAGAAACTGGCCGATTGTCGTAATCGTTGCAAACACAGACACACAATTGGTGATCGTATAGAGTGACATTCTTCCTCTGCTTTTTTTTCGTTGAAACACCTAACGAAATGGTGGGAGAGAATCTCGAAAATTGATTTGCGGGCTCTTTGAGATGGAATTTGGCAATTCAGGTTGGACGATAGTTTGCACATCAGCTGATCAATCAATCGACTGAAGTGACGCGTGCGTGTCAATGCGTATTTGAATTTTGACCATTCGCCCATTTCCCATTTGGCCCACACGCCCATACCCATCCACAACAAAAAATACGCGTGCCCTTACCTTTCCTTCTTTTACAGTATTATTTTAATTCATTCCGCTCCGAGGCTGTTGACATTTTCCCCTGAAATTTGTAATTGATATTGCAGCAAAAATGGCTAAAGAAAAGTAAGAAAGTTGTCCCACACGTTACTGAGTATACGAGTACAAGTTTGAAATCGCTTAGGTCGAGCAAGAAGAAGCATCAGCATCAGAAGCAGAAAGGAACGAAACGTCTTGGCAACCAATCCGGATCCAACGGAGCGGCCTTATCTTCGTCCGGCAACAAACGCGGTAATCGGAATGGCAAGCGTGGTAAGCGACCCATCGTCAGTGAAGACACCAGGATTAATATTACACGTCAGCAGTCTCGGTAAGGACGAAATGACTGGAGAAATAAATTTGCTTTGTATTATTTGTTGTTATTCCTTCTCTTCTTCTGATAGCGGACGGAGTGGACGTTTGCGTCAAGGCAATCCTTCCTCTGGAATTCGTCGCCTTGGTGCGGGTATCCGAGATGCTCGTCAAATCATCAACTCCCATCAGGGTTCTAGAAGCCGTCGGGTGGGTCGGACCGTTGGGTTTTCTTGCTGTCGATTGATTAATTGATTTAATATTGTTGCTGATTGATTGATTGGTTTGATTGTTGTTGCCAATTTGTGCAAGTTTGACTGAACATTACAGAGTTTGATTTCATTGTTTTTCTCAGAATTAGTCATCAAGCGAAAACAGTTACGATTTTTCCTGAAAGATTACGGGTTTTTCATTGAAACTTAATTTTGACAGTTACGTATTTTCTAATGTATTTACATGTAGTAGAATTTTCGATATATATATTAAGAGTGTTTTTCTGGTCTGCATGCTCGATTGATTGATTGAAACATATCGCATCATGAGCCATATCGTATCTAGTCGCTTTTAGATCACCGGACGTTCTCATACGTTTGTCAATTCCAACCACACTAATGGAGTTCCCCCGCTTGCCTCTTCAGCCTTCAATGACGCCGTGGTAAGTGGAACAGAAAGGCTCAATTCATTGAATGATACATGGAATGTGTATTATTCTTGGCTGGTTCTGATAATTATAGCGGGCTGCCATTGCGCCTATTGTAGCGCCGCTCTTACGCGGAGTGTCTTCTTCGGTGTCATCGTCGCGACCGTTGCCTTCTCACAGCCAGACCTCAACTTCCATACCCACGGGACCTTGCTGCCTAAGGATAGCCAATCTGGCTCAGTCAGTCACGGTCAACGATTTGGCTGTATGTTCCATTGTGCCCTGTCAAACTTTGAGCGTTGGCGATTTTATGGTTGATTTGTACTTTGATTGATCATAGGATCTCTTTAATGGGTACTCCGGATTCACCGGATCGGAACTGGAAGGTCCGGGCATTGCTCTCGTCAGCTTTTCACGACCGGATTCTGCCTTGTCGGCGCTCGAAGAATACAACAATCGTGAGCTTGACGGTACTAGCACAACTGCAACTATCTGCGTCCTTCACTTTCCCGTCTAAACTGGATTATGGTGTTGATTTAATTTGGTCTTTAGGTCGAACTATGATCATGCAAATCGATACGGCCGGCGCGAATGGCACCTATACCCGGCTAGGTCCTAAACCCCCGCATGTGTAAGCATGAACTGTAAAACCTAACCATCCATCGCCAATTCATGATCGTCTTTTCTTATCGTGCTTTTTCTCCTGCATGTTCGTTTTGTTGCATGTTCAGGGTACGCCAGGTCCATGCCTCACCACGCACCGTAGTCTCTGCTAGCAACAGTCGTCAGGCCCGCGCGGACACTCGTTGGAATGAGATTCGTACCAACTGTGACATGTGAGACCACTTTCTGGACACTCTTCTGGCGGTTCTCTGCGAGTCGCTGCTAAGCGTGCGAGACCTCTTGCTTTTTGCTCTTGTATGTCTTCTACTACTGTACGAGTACTGTACATTCATATTTGTGCATAACTGAATACTTAATCGTTGACTCGGAATTCGGACCATTGGAACGTTTCGTCCTGCTTCTGGAGGATCAGTACATAAAGGACGTTCTCAAATGTTAAACTTCTAAAGAGTTCATCATGTGCCAAGGGCGAGCCGAGCTGAAAATAACTAATCCAGCTGAAGGCATATGACACTTGAGTGCGCTCAGCCCTCATCTCACCGCAGTGGCTTTATTCTCCGACGGAAGCACATTGCGGTCGGGTTGTACAGTACGTCTACATTAAGAAACTGCATCTTATCCTTTTTGCTGGGGAGATTTCTAGTATGTGACTATAACTCCTGCATCGCCAGCGAAGGTGCACTGTCGAGTAAATAAATAGCGTAGGTTGTAGTTGCTGCGGCTGAAAACCGCGATCCGATGGCACAAGGCAACGCTATAAGGGAACATTCAACAATGACGTCAGCGCCTTGTAGGGTAGGGGGGTTGTACTTTGATGACGAGCTCTGACGCCAAGGGGATGGGGTCCAGCCGTGGCTGACGTCAGCATATATCGTTTCGATTTTTCACCAATTCTCAGCCTCTGCTAAAGTTTTATCTTTATTGAGCTTTTTGTGGTATCCTCCATCAACTCAACGGAAAAAGTTCGACGGAAGCGATGGCACTTAAACAGGTAGACTAGAATTGCAATGTTGAGTTTGTGGCAAAGCTGTCGAACGCGACTTGCCAATACTTACCAATATAACTTTTAGCAGATGTAGGGGGAGGGGGTCGGCTCGAACTGACGTCTGAGCTTAAAGAACAAGGGGGATCTAAGAATTTCTGACGAGGTCTGACGGAAGGGAGGGGGGTAAGGTCGCCTAATATCAGGCGCTGACATCATTGTTGAATGTTCCCTAAGCCACATCACTGCTTATTGCTGCTGTGGTTGCTCCCGGAGGAGCCCTGCTGACAGCGGCGACCTCTAAACTAAATGCGCTAAAGCATGCCCGAAATACACTGTACCTTCAACGAGCTGTCATGTCACATGTTAGTGTTGGTAGTCAGGCTAGTTGTTTTTTCCGCTTCGTATCAGTTAGTACATATATGACTACTCATCATACAGTATGGGATTATGACTGCCTTGCGATTCTACTGCGCAAGACGCACAAAATGGCGGGTGAATCATACATTAATAAAGCTGGTCACAATCGCATTTGAGTATGAAAACAGTCTTAAGATCATCAGTGCTCAAGTTTTTTGAAGACCAAGCTTTCAAGCTACTATTGTTGGTTGTTCGCTGCTATTTTAGATCGCCCGCTAACTTTAATATTTTTGCTGAAATCTCAAGTTTTGGTCCCTGAACTTCTGACACTAAATTATTACTCTATATTACGATAGTAATAAAATTCTCTTGACAGATTGGACCTATTGGTCTCTAAAAATCTTGGGGTGTGCCGGTACGAAAGCACACTTTCAGTATGGCGCTGGCGGGAAAAGCTGTCGCTCGCGTCGTTCGACGTTGTCAGGATTCGAAGGAATCGCATGAACTAGGTAAAAACAATTAATATACCCTTTTCTCTCGTATCGTTCGATTAAGTGTTAATGTTAATTTTAATTTTAATTACTCCTTTTGTATCGGTTTTAGACTTGTCCAACTGCATTCTGAAGTCATTTCCTGATGCAGTCTACTTTTTGCTACGCAATTTCAGGATTGAGTCGGTGATGCTGGAACAGAATCAAATAGCGAGACTCCCAGCCAAGTTTTTCTTCAACTTTCAACATCTCACAGGTAAATACTAGTATATTTTTTGTCTTCTTCAAAATGACCTTCTTGCTTTGCCTTTTGGATGGATAACCAGTCTGAGTGATTCATGATCCACAGTGCTCAATCTGCGGAGCAATCGCATCACTGCTCTTCCCGACGAAGTTTGTCGGATGTCGGAACTTCGCGTGCTTGACATCAGCGGCAATCGCTTCCAAACTTTCCCTTCTTTTATTTTGAACAACTCCAAAATTCAAACCGTCATCGTTCAAGATAATCAAATAATCGGTTTGTACCAAGTCAATTGATTGACTAATCAGCGGCAGAGCGTGTGTCGCGTCTCCTGTCGGTAGTTAATGCACATTGTAGTTAATACTAGTCCCTCATTTTCCTGTAGAGGTGGACACTGATCTATTGAAGGGCGCTTCCCTAAGTCTGAAGGAGCTCAACCTTTGCGAGAACCCTCTCAGCCGCCATTGCCATTCACAGTTGGAGTACATTCGGGAGGAAGGAGGATTTACTTTCTGCCTGGCCTATTCTCCGGCGGAAGACAATTTTGCCGACATAGACTAGGGTCGCCGTCGCATACTATTGTACAATATAAATATTTAAAGTTCATCCCGCCATTTGTAATTACTAAATACCCGTAATAATATAATGAACAGTTTTGTAAATAATTGAAAGACCTCTTTATGCTAGTACCTCTTTTGTACTGTTTTATCAGGCTAAAATGTACAATCAGTGTCCAATTAGGGTGTTTCATATTGCTTGAATATTCATCGGTCAGTTGTCAGTTCCATAGAGTGTCAACTGTTGTTTGGTTGATCAGTGGCTATTCAAGTCAACGGAGATCGCGGTACATTCGTAGTTTCGTATCGTTGATTCAATTCATGTAAAGTTCGTTTCGTTCAATTTACTCTTGCAGGTCAGAAACAAATATAACGTTTCTTCCTTATCGTAGAGCTTGGGTAAACGTTCTCGCGGTGCCAAATGACAAAATCAGATGTGAGCTATGAATGTTAATTGACCCAATCAACCGCCGGGAGTAACCTTGCGAGTACCTTGGAAAGGCAAGAGGCACACTTCGCTGCTTATGGATGGATGCATCACTCATGAATGCTTCCATTTTCCACGATAATGCATTGCAGCACGATTGCACCCAAACAAAAATGGACGTTGTTGATATGTGTATGTCTTATTCCAATAAAATTTCTTTTTCCCGTTTAAGTCGGACAAGCTGCGGATTAAATGTATCTGACGAGCAAAAAGCGCGAACGAGGTGGTGTCATAGTTCAGAAGCTCCCTTACGAACAGGAGGAAGACGGCGGGCTGCGGGGTTCCGCATTGCTGCAGTACTACTGCAAGAACTCATAACTACAGGTTATGATAAGTTTGACCACGCATGGCCCATTTGTTTAACAATCACCTTCCTAGACTCCGAATTTGATCTTGCTCGTGCGAAAATGCCTCAATTAAGTTGTATCGGATCATATATCGGATATTCGTTTTTTGTATCGGACCATGCATCGGATACAAGTCAATTTTCGAGTTGTGTTTCCGGCCGTCACAACTCCTAGTATGAGGCAAGGGCAGCAATTCGGGCCACTTGCAAAACGTGTAACAATTCGGGCCACCGGGATTCCAGGGGGCGTCTAGCGCGTGCATTTAATTACTGCTATTGTTCATCACAAACCAAGGCAGACGAGAGACCCAGGAACTTAAATCATGAAATATAAGGAGTAAAGAGAATATACAATTTATGCTCTATTATATTGTACAGTTTTTGCCGCAGTTTTCTTCACACGATCATTCACCGGCTTCGCACGCTTTTCCAATGATGTTATGATGAATATATATATGCCAAGTTTAGTTAAGTCGCGTTCCCAATTAGAATGAAGCCGGTGCAATGAGCTGGTAAACCGCATCTTCACACCTCAAAGGTGTGAACTAAGGGTGTGCAAACCGCACCGCACCGCCGCAAACCGCGCGGCGGTCCGCGGCGGTGCGATTTTGGACTGCTCGCGGTCTGCGGTGCGGTTGCGGTTTAAATGTCTGCGGTTGCAGTTTCGTAGTTCTCAACCGCCGCAAACCGCAAAATTGTAAAGATTGTACGGTAGGATATAAAAAAGTCGAATAATCGCGTTCTTGGCCAGACGGCGTGCCATTTGTTTACTTTGAGGGTTGAGCAGCTGAAAGCTGTTCTGGTAAACGGTTCGTCACCGATTGGCATCGTTATTAAGCGTGTCACGTACATTATGGACGGACCGTCCCGATTTAGATCTAAATTTCGCAAACTGTCATTCAAATTTTAATTTAAACTTTAAACATTTAAATTTAAAATTCGCGGTTTTCGCGGTGCGGTCGCGGTATCATTTTTGTAATCCGCGGTCTGCGGCGGTGCGGTTTTTAGTTAATGTTGCGGTGCGGTGCGGTGCGGTGCGGTTTACGGTTAGTATGTTGAGCTGCGGTGCAGTTCGCGGATCCAGTTTTCGTAACCGCGCACAGCTCTACTGTGAACAACAACCGCAATCAGCTGATCCATCTGTTGCACGCAATGCAAGCAGACCGACACACACCTGCAATCTCATTGCCAGTGGCGCCCCTGTAGTCTTCCGTCACCATTTTTCACAGCAAAATCATGAAGAAGTATTTTCAAATCGCTCCTATTAATGAATAACTCAACAATATATATTGCACTTTGTTTAAGAAAATAAAGCTTTTCAGCTCAGAAACTCTGAGTTGCCCCATGGACACTGAAAAACAAATCAACCAACGGTAAAAAACGCGGAAGTATTTGGAGGATTAGTTAGGGAAACGGATAGTTTCAAGACACGAAGTTAACTAAAAATGAAGTTAAAACATAGGGTTATTCGGTTCCTGCAGAAACAAGTGATTATGCAGTATTCTGGCAGAGTCTTTCAAGACAGGACGGCGACCTGTTTGGTCAAATCCGGTGACAGGCGGAAGCGCTTTCAAACATTTTCAAAACTGTAGTGATGGTTCCACGGGCTCCAACGAGCAGTCCAATCACCTCCCAGTCCTGGATGCCGGTGCAGTCCCGGAAGAATGTGATGGTGGGTTCATAAATCGCCTTCTTTTCGGCGTCGACGTCGTGCGGTTGGCTAAGATTTGCTTCAAATCTTATGGTGGGGTCCACAATGAATGGATTCTCGGCTTCACGGTCGATAGAAACAATGTCCGTTCGGCGCCTGCTGCCATTGTCTGCAACGCAGCCACTCTCGTAGTCGATCTCCAGCCCAGTCTTCTTCAGGGCCTCTCCAATGGGCTTCTCCACGCGGTCCTGACGTACGTTTCGCAACAGCGAGCCTTTTTGGCAAGCACCCAGGACGTGAGCAAGAGATTCAATCTCTTTGCTGCCCGGAGATCTGCAAAGGTTTCCGTCCTGACTTCTGCCGTGAAGAGCTCTCATTACCGCTCAATTCGTCACCATCTTAAGTCCAGTCGTCCACTCTGAGCTAGATAGGCCTCGTCGGTTGTAGACCCAGCTATTTGCTGCGGGACATTCAGCATACAGCTCGACACCCTGGCCGCGCATCTTCAGAGCTCCCCAACTGGCAAACTCCGGTCTCCGTTTCTCCTCCCGTAACTTGGCCACGCGATTTAGCGGCTTGCCTTTGGCATCTGCGAATGGTGGGATTTCGTCGGGTGGAACGGCGAGCTTTTGGATAAAGCTGTCAATTTCGGCTCGTAGATTTCGAACCGCCAAAACGAGAGGGTTGCCGTCCTTCTCCAATGTGAACCAGACGTTGACGTGCTGGAGACTCTCCTCCCATTCTGCATTCATGACCCTAAGGCCCTTGAATTTTCGTGATGCGTAGAAGAAGGAGTTTGGTGTGTCGGCTGGAAGTTGAACTATTTCCTTTACGGTGCTGTGGACCACCTTCTCGACCGCCTGCAAAAAACCGCTGGGGAATGTGTTCAGTGGTGCGGTCTGTAGTGGAAAATCAGCCGAGGCCATATGAACTGGTTGATGATGTTGAGTTTCTGGACGGGATGGAGGAGATTGCTGCGAGCGAGCTCGTCGAGACTGTCCTTTGATTTGGCGCCACTGACTTCTAACTGGGTAGTATTCCGGGTCACAAGGTCAATCACCAGCGTGCGCAATGCATCAGATAAATGGGCTGAATGCAATGACCGTATGACGTGGGTATGGAGCACTTCCTCGAATGCCTTGCTGACATCCAACATGACCACGCATATGTCGGACTTAGTGGTCTTCGCATGCTGGAGACAGCTACCGATGATGGATGATGCGACCTGTACACCGGGCGAGCTGTTGAATCCGTACTGATAGGCGGAAACAGAAGTGAAGGATTTGAAATACCGATCTAGGACCCTCTCGACCACACGGCGTAGGACAGAGCATATGGTAATTAGTCGTCGGTCTTCCCGTCTGGTCCTTTGGGAACGAGAACTGTTCGATCGTGGCCGTATATAGCGGGCGTGTAACTCCACTGCAGCATGATAGTGCCAATCACTACGAGCACAGCTGCGACTTCTTTCTGCTTGACGATTCTCATGATGACATGGTTGGGATTGGGGGATGTTTCAATGCGGATGCTCCTTGCGGCGTTAGAAATCATATCGGCGGATATTTCCATTGGGAATGCGTTGTTCAGGGCTCTCTGCTCCTCTGCCGTAGGAGGGTGTGGGTAGCTGGTTCGCTCTTGCGTTGTCCGCTCTTCGAACCGGTATGTCAATGAATCGTACAGGTCGTCCATGGCAATTGGACACGCCTCTACCGGTCCATCCATAACTGTTTTTACTGCCCGGCGACGGATGTTGTGGTACCAGTATTGCACCATCTGATACTGGTGTTTTGCTCGACCGTTCTCGCGTCGGCGGCAGTCATTGCGTTCTGGATTGATGGACTGGTCATGATTTGTGGGCTGTCTGCCTTTTCGGGTGCCGGAATTTTTCGCTTCTCTTCGTTCACAGTGGAATCTTCGAGCAGGATGCTTGGGACCTGGCAGAACATCTACTAGATCAACCAGCGCTGCGGAGAACTCAGCTGCGCGATGGTCGAAGGCGGTTTCGTCTCGATCAGCGTTGCGAATGCCGAGGAATATCGCCTGCCAGTGCAGCATGGCTTGTTGGAGTTCGCCCGCTTTGTCCGTTCCATGCACAGCGGTTTCGACTAACAGCTTTCGAAAATGGAGGTGATTTTTTCGCGGAATACAGTTGGGTGGGCAGATCGTGTGTGCGTGCTTAGGCCGGCCTTGGAAAACTCAAGGAGACAGTGCGGACATTTCTCTTTGAGAGCTCCGCCATCTTTTCCCTGGATTTTCAAACATGTCCCCTTTCCCCGGTGGATTCTCAGACCTCTCGGGGTCTTCGCAACAAAAACCTTACACTGGTCACACGTTAGACTGGGGTCGGCGGATGCAGGTACGACTTCTTCTGCTAGTGCGTCGGTTTGTGATTGTGACTGCGGCTGGTTGTATTGCATGGGTATAATTATTCTAGATGTTTTGAAATTCTTAAAGTGGAACAACTTCGCGTGATGTTCATACAGCATCCCTTTGAAATCAGGTGGCCCGAATTGCTGCCCTTGCCTCGTACTGTACATGTAGAAGGGTATGCGTTGGTGCTGCCACCTGACGCTGCGGTGCAGTGGCGGAGGGGACAACTGGGCAAATGGGCGGGGTTTCAGGGGGTGAGTGAATACGCATAAAACGGTTCTAAATTATTTTTCTTAATTCATGTTGATCACTACTTAGTGAGCGTGGAGAGAAAGCTCTCGCCGAGAAGATGATGAACGGATTTGGTCATGGGCACAATATGGAAGAGGAGGAGGTGGAGGAGGAGGAAGATTATGCAGAACGAAGACGTCTAGAGTCTTCGGCACATCATATTTACAACTGGAAAAATGTCCATCAGGATCTTCACGGCTGGGCTAGCGAACTCGACGTGGGAGAGCTCATTACGATCCCTAATTTCAGTTTATACGATGCTATGTCGGCCATTGAACTTTGTGATGTCAAAATGGACATTGGACTTTTGCTCAAGGATCGCAAGGTTGGTCGCTACTTTTCTTCAGTAATCGTTTGATCAGTCGAACGTTTTAATGTCTCTGAACAAACAGCTAAATCAATCGATCAATCCATGATTAGTACTAGTACAGTATGCAGCTACTCTGTACATACAATCAAAAGACCCGAAAGTCACGTCAGTTGTCCAATCAAGCGACAGTATTTAACTACTAGTAGCAGTTTAGGATATTTATTTGTAGATCAAGTCTTTCGAGGAGGGAATGGAAAGAGGCTCACTCAAAATGGACAACTTTTTAGCCGTGGAATATCTCGCCGTGATGGAACGGAGTCTGGCCAACTTGATTCTGTGGATTGAGGGCCACTGTCTGGCGCAGACCGTCTTCACCATGCTGTATCTGCACAAACCCCAACAAGTGCCGGATGAGTTGATAAGAACTTACTGCTGGTCTCTCCTGGCACTCTGCGAATATGTGCGCCAAATAATGCTGGATGGATATGTCGTTGAAGAGGAAGACTTTCAGGTACTGTAGGCCGATTGACTCACCTTTTTGCTGGCGAAGGGCTGATTTGATAGATGAGCTTGCACTGTGTTGCAGGTGACGTCGCTTGCTCTTCCTCCTTCTTCCAACGCTGACGCTCCGACAGCTGCCGCACTGCTGAAGAGTGTCAAATCATGTGAAGAGACATCAAGCAAGCAAGCGAGGAAGCATCGTTCCTCCTTCAAGGAGACGTCATTAGCCGATGACGACCTTCAAAGTCAGCAGTGGGATGCTCTCGCCATGCGCTTCCGATTCCTCCGGACACTCCTTCAATTCTTTGGGTCTTTTGCTCTGAGAAGTGAATCTTTTTTCGCTGAAGCGCCTCAACTGATTGACCTGCTGGAAGCCACCATCGAGAAGATTCTTGCCGGGTAGGAAACCTATTGTTTGAGGTGCTAATCATGCAAAAATATTTGATCTATCTGACAGATATAAACTTTCGGAGGAGCAGTTCCGAGCAGCCCCCGGTTTCGAGTCATTGGTAAATCTCCATCTCCTGCCTCCGTCTTTCCCTCGTCACACACCAGCCACAGTGGACGGGAAGTCGTTTGACTTTTTCCGCAGCCTTTCCCATCAGTTGAGAATAGTCGTTTCCGCTCGGGATCGGCTGAAAACCATCGAGGGGCTTTTGTTTTACTTACGGACCGATGGGGTCTTGCTTGATTCTGCCCTGACTCGGTACTAACGTATGGTAATACCGTCTCTAGATGTTCATCATCATTTTATTGATATCTGCTTTCAGGTCTATGATGCAGATCGTGATAGGAGCATCTCTTGTTTTGAAGCGTTGTTCCGGCGATGCTCCGGGCAAGTGGGAATTGATTTCGACTAGCGATTTCATCGCAGACTCTCTGCGTGCCTTCTCCAACCCTCCCGTTCTTATGAGCGGATTTGCTCAGTATGAACACCACGGCCAAATGAAGGAGTATATCGAAACCTTTCTACGGAGTTGCATCGCTTCAACATCCGTCGTCTTGCGGCAAGTAGCGTATGACAATAAGGTCCCGTGTGATAATACCGAGTACTAATAAATGCTGTCTCTTGAGCAGCAATTATGGGTTGAACAAGGCCAGACAGCGAGATTCACTGGCGGCCTGCCTAGTCGATCTGTTTGCTCTCCAGGACGATGCTGAAAAGTTTGATGAATACTTCAATGCGCAACTGGCGGTAAGCAATATTTTATTCCTATTGTGACTTTCGATGAGCATCGACAAGAATTATTTTTTCCGATAACAGGAGCTAAAACTAACTGGACTTAATCACACATTTTGTTTCGGGTCTTGGACGTTAACAACCATGCTCAATGCCATGGCCGATTTCTTGTTCTGTGGATTGGAACTGCAGCTGTACGCCAATTCCGAGTTGCATTTCGTCTATTGGTATCTCTACGACGTCCTTCTCCATTGCGAAGTGCAGACTATTAGTCGAGCCGAGTCGGCGACACGAGAGAACGAACTGGCTTGGCAGATCCTTCACGAGGTACGTTGGCATCCTCAATTCCCGAACGGTAAAAGTGTTTTTTGTGTCAATCGTTCCTACTTAGCTAGATTGGATGGTTATACAATTTTGGATAGGTTAATTTGCGAGGGAACAAGAAAGCTGGAGGCAGCAAGAAAAAGCAGAATGGACGAACGAAAGGTTCGTCCGAGTCGGTCCCACGGCCACATGTATTGTACTTGGCGCGTGCACAGACACTTCACCATTTCTGTGGAGCACTCCATTACGCCCTCCTGGCACTGCAGTGGCAAGAAAAGATCAAAAGACCTGACCAATCCCTTGACTGTGAAGAATTCCGCTATTATCACCGGTATGAATAGCATTCTTTACATCTCGGTATTTATGGTTCGCTGAAATCTTCACTGACTAATTCGATCCGCCCATCTTCCAGATTAATGCCCTTCCAGGAACGTAATGCACCTGCTTTTGTCGATTATGAGCAATATCAGCAGGTCAAGTCGGTTATGGCCCGGAACCACGTCCTCTTCGTCGGCTCTTCGTCGGGAGAAAACTCTCTGGACTCTGTCTCGGATGCCTATTTGAAATCATCCTTTAACTTTCAACAGGCGGATCGTCATCTGGTCCTTTGGGCTAAGGGTGGAGAGGTGCCTTTTCAGCAGATTCTCGCTTATATTGTTGGTATCCCCCAATTGAACTTCGATCTTTGCTTTTTCTCCAGAAAGCGATATTATCCAAGCTGTGCAAGAGGAACGACGTGATTGTCCGGATTCTGGCGACTGGACGAAATTGCAAGGTTTGAATAGCACATTAAAACGTCCCTTTAAATTATACCCCGACCTCTAGTCCCTCCACACCTTGTCGTCCAGGCACCGTGTAAGTTTCCTTACATACTCATCTGTCAGACAGGATGTTCGGGCCAACATACCTATTCTGAACCTAGATATGCAGCCGTCTGAGATAACAGTTTACAGTTCACACAAACCATCAAGACTAGTTCGAACGTTTCCTTCTTGAAATGTCCTCTCTTCGAAAAAAATTATTGATTAATTTGGGAAATGAAAGAGTGATGACTTCCATTATGGGATGCGGCTCGTTCGCACTCCATACTCATCCCATCTTAGCACCATGCTCGACCGATCACTGACAGGTGGTATTGTTTGTTCTTTTAGGCGGTCGCTATCAATTTTGATCTGCACCCTTGGTTCCCGAGTCTAAGCCTTTTGTGATTGGACCTTGAAGAATTTGTATTACTTTCTGGATGTTTGTTGGTTCGGTCGTTTGCCAATGGTTTAATCTGGCGTCGGGCTTGAGTAATATTTCAACTGGGTGAGTTGTCGCTTGGATTGAAAGACGTGCGTTGGGCGGCTTCGAAACCCGCGAATTATCACCGGTACAAAACTACCCTCAGCGCTTTGTCGCAGTTAATAATAATCACGGTCCCTCCATCCCTTCCACGTAGACTTTGAGAATCAGTAACAATTGTTTTTGGCTGCACTTCCGCTTTTCTGCGGCGATGTCGCTTCGGTAAGATCGTTCGGTAACGTCAACAAATATTTATAGTCGGTTGACCGGTATATCCCCGGAGGCTATCCTATAAACACGGACATTTATACACACAATTGCGTTCTTGCAAAAAAAGCACTGTACTTCAGCCAGATTTTTTCGATACGCCGATTCCAATTTCGCCGCTCTCACTTGCAGAACAGCATCAGACCCTAGAACAGCCTGGATTTATTTTTCAGTCCAACCTTGTCCCATCATCCACGAAAGACTTGGTCTATCGCCTCTTTTTGTGTCCTACAAGATGAAGCGTGGGATGTGGTCACAAAGTGCAGTCGCCATTTTTTCCTGCATCACCTTTCTACCGACTGTATACCTGGCAGGTAAATTCATTTTGCTACTTTGAACGGCTCAGGGTTACATTACATCCTTCTATTGCAGATCAATTCATGAACAAGGGCGATAATTTCAATTTGCAATCTTCCTTTTCTCTCTCACAATCCCAATCCGGTCCAATTTGTGCTGAATGCTTGGAGAAGAATACCCTCAATGGTATTTTACCATTCCTTCACGCACTGGATTCAGCTGATCCAACTTTTGTTTCAACTGTTTCCCTTTTTTTCACAGTCGTCAGAGTACTTCCTGTGGGCCAACAGGAGCACCAACAAAATCAACAGTCCAGACAAGGATTTGCCTCCCTCATATCATCTCAAGATCAAGATGAACAGAGGGATATTCAACCGAGCAATCCACAGATATTGACCACCACCATATTTGAGACCTTTCCAACAGTTTTTAATGGTGTAACAATGTAAGTCAAGTCAACAGCACATTCCTACAATCGCACAATGTCTGCTTTCTCTCTTCCGACAGTACCGGCAAGCGAACTCGAATCAGTGTCTACTATGCCACGCAAGCTCAAGCTCTCCAGACTGCCGGTCAGCAAGTTAATCAAGGCTTCAACAATCAAATTCCCAGTCGAATGATAAGTCCCGTAAGCCGCGATATATCAACAAATTTGTGCTCAAGACTTGCGTTACAATCTATATGGAATGAAAGAATAGCTCTCTCTATTAGAATCAGTACCAGTCTAATCCCGGCCAATTACAAAGATACTATAGCTCCAATCAGAACCAACAACAGCAACCGCGACCCCAACAGCGCGCATATTTAAATGGTGAAGATCGGCAGCCGCAACAGCAACTCAGCACGGCTTCCTCGCAGCAAACGGCCAATCAGCAGGACGACTTTCTTTCCTCTGCTAACGCTGAGACAGGATTCTCTTCTCAAAGTCGGGATATTTCATCAAATAGTGGCCAGATGAATTCCGCAAATTTCAACGGTCTCTCTTCACGTCAACCCGTCAACGACCAATCTCTTCCTAATGGGATTACTCAAGGCAGCCTCAGCAGCAGTTCCAACAACCAATTCAACGGCGGACTCACAGGGTTTCAGCCAGTATTAATGTCACCGGCTTCATTTAACGGTCAACAGGGACAAACCTTATCCGGCATGAGTTCACAGCAAACGAACGGTCACAATCCCTCCGCACAAGTGGACATGCAACACGTTACTGCTGCTCCATTCCAGGAGATACTTCCCCAACCAAGTCAGGATTTTACAGCCCTTTCCGCCAGTGCGACATCACGTCCCAACTATAATCTTGTTGGAGGCCGGTATCAGTCTTTGTCTGCATACTCCATCCAGGGTACTGACGGATTTGTAACGCTGGGACAAGTGACATTTTTTGGACCAGCTGCAGATTCAATTACAACAGCCAAAGACCTACGGACAGTCAGGTAAATTTCTCAATGAATACCATAAGTAATGCCTAAATAAAGTGAATGAGTTAATTAATCTTTTCGCATTTATAGCCCGACCATGGTTCAACCAATTAATTCGTTTCTGAGTTCAACCAGCAGAATCGAAGCCTTCTTTGTACCTATCAGTAATGTAAGAGTTCGTGGAGAGCGAACTCGCTACAGCTACTTTTATGCCATGCCGGGTCAAAACAATAACAATGCTGTTCAACCAGAGACCAGCTCATTTTTTGCCAGCCCTATTCAACAATCTACACCGTCTCTGCCTGTCTTTCCTCCGCAAGCGGACCAAAATCAACAGCAGCGCGAAGTATCCGTATCCGGCGTGACAGGCAGCCAGTCCGTTTTCCCATCAGGCGTGCCGACCAATAATATTGATTTATTGGCCGGATCCAATTTGGGTCAAGGTCAGATGACCAACTCTGGATCTGGTCAAACAACCGCATCCGGATTAACTTCAGCAAATGATCAAAGTCAGATGACTTTCAACTCGGGATCTGGTCAAGTAGTCACGCCCTTGGAAAATTCTGCCCAATCAAATTCCGATTCTGGTTCGGGTTCGGGTTCAGGAATGTTGAATATTATATCTTATCCAGACCGGCCTGCAGCATTGTCCTCCTCATCTTCGTCCTCATCCTCGCAGATACAAAGCCAATTTATCAGTTCAAATCAACAAACTAACGCAATCTCATCCACTGATGCTCCTCGTCAGATGGCCATCAATCATGGTGGTCAACGGATGAACAGTAATCAGCAAAGCTTCACAGCAGCCGATGCCCTTTCCTCTTCCACTTCTCATGGGCGTTCAGATAGTTTTGACTACGTTTCTGAAGCCAATCCTACGTATAATAGTCAACAAGGTGCCATCTTTGCTGGTCCGGCACCCTCTTACAGGACGAAGGACGAGGACGCACAAGGACGATTTAACAACAATAGTTCCTTCTCATCCAACAAGGATGCAAATCAACGCTTCAATGTCGGGGATGCCGTCAGTAACGGGGCGTCACCGCGAATTCAAGACAGCAATGCTTTATCCTCAAGTCAAGGCAATAATAATACTAGTATTCGCTTCCGTGCCTTAACCAACAACAATGCTGCTGCAATCAGTACCAACACATTCTCACCTCAGACGTTTAGTGCTTCCAGCAATACGGCGAACCGAGGAGCAGTCGTCCAAGTCGGCAGCTCCGCGAGCTCTTCAAGTGGATTCAGCAATACTCTCCAGTCGGGTTGGAGGTTCGCTGACAACGCGGCAAGTTCGGGTCAAAGCAGCAACATTTCACTGTCAGCCGATCAATTCTAAGGTTATTGTCAGGTCATTGCATCGAGACAAAAATCTGCCATTATTAATTGAATAAAAATGCAAACGAAAAAAGAATAACAATACTCATAAAAAGTAGCGTAAATCAAACAGACAAACAAAACCACGCAGATCATTTGGCACACCCAACCGGGCTAAATTTGTGACAATATCTATATACAAACAAGAGTGTGCTTTAAGCATGAGAAAGAAAAAGAAACGAGACAACGCGAGAAGGGATGATGTTTGGTCCAGCCAGCAGTGACACTTGCGAAGATTCCATGATAGCTGACGCAGCATGAGATTATGAAGGTGACAGAGCAACCTTGAGCTGATAATTGCGTGACCGAAGAATAGAGAGAAGAATCACAGAGAACGTTCCGGAAAGGTCTCTTCCATCTGCATAGTTGCCTGCTCGCATCGGGATTGGGGACGCGACATGAATGTGAAACTAATTTATAGTGTTGTGATATTGCTTGCTCAAACCAGGTCCCTTTCTGTCAGCACCGCTGACGAGATCTTTGAATTCACGATCCAATTGGTCTCGCGCCTGAGGAAGAAAAAAAGATGATCATTCAACTTATACTCCACTCAACAACTCAAAATTTTAAACATACATAGCGGTTAGAGTTTGGAATTTGAAGAGCCAACGCCAGACTCTCGCAGGTGAACTGCTCATCCAGAGCAATGACAGCACTGTAAAGAGTAAAGACAGCAAATCTTTTCCAGCTGTCCACAGTGACCCACAAAATTTGGCCAAAGTTGTTTGATCTGTTTTCTGTAATCGGTTTGAGAGACCTATCCACGGCCGTGAAAGATCTATTTTTAGAACGCTATCGCTTTTGGCCCGGCCCGACTCCGGTCTGGGGCTAGATGAGTCACTCCAGTCGGACCGTGCAGTCTGTCGTCTACGGCTCAAACACATAGTCGTCAAGTTTGCGGCTCTCCCGAATCATATCTCTGCTTACGCGGGCAGTAATGGAGATTTTCCCTCCCAATCGGCAAGAAATTTTTTTCACAAATAGCTACCTATTTATCATGATTTATCATAGGAGTCTCAGCGTGGAAATCACATTACCGGTTTCAGAAAAGAATAAGGAAGAAAAATACTTCCCCAGCCAGTTTGTGCTGTGAGTGGACGCTTGATTGATTGAAAGCTTACTATTTTCCTTGATTTTCACTGTAAAAAATGTCAATTTTTAAGAACACATTTAAAACAATTGTTTTGACACTGCCCATGCAAAATTCAATTTGGAGTCGATTGGCCTGAGCCGAATATTTTTAAAATTTCAGGGGGCGGAGCTATAGGCCAGCTCTGGTAGGCTACGCTAGAGTTTTTTGTCCCTCATTAAAAATATACGCAGCTCCGCCCCCTGACAATTGAAAAAATTTCGGCTGATGCTAATCAACTCTAAATTAAACTTGGCACGGGATAATGTCAAAAGATTTGCTTAAATCTATTTATAAAAATTTTAAAGTGAAAATCAAGGAAAATAGTAAGCTTTCAATCAATCAAGCCTCTACTCACGAGATAAACTGGGTGAGGAAGTCTTTTTCTATCTTATGCTTTTCTGAATCTGGTAATGTGATTTCCACATGGAGACCCCAATGATAAATCATGACAAATAGGTAGCTATTTGTGAAAAAAAAGCTCTTGCGGAACGGAAGGGAAAATCTCCATTACTGCCCTAGTTAGTCATCAAAAAAGCTTTATTACGACAAACAGAATTCGTTTAGCTATTTTTGAGACTTTAAATGACTTGACAAACGTTGCCGATCAAAAGTTATGAACATTTTACTGGGGTGCACTGAAACGGCTGTTTTTTCTGTATAATTCCGCTCCTTTTTTCCCTCGTATTTTCAAAAGAACATTTATATCCGCGCTTTTTTAATTTGCGCATCAATTTCTCTCCGAAATTAAAAATAGCCAAGCGCACCATCAACCGCTTTCTGGTAAGGCATGATTTGATTCTGCTGTAAGAAGTCTCGAGTGCAATCCGTACTACTCCGACGGCAATAAGGCTAACATCTGGAAGGAGATGGTAGAAAATCTGAACAAAGTGCCTGTGAGTAACTGAATCATCATGTGGTGGATGGGAGATAGAGAACGAACGAACGAGAGATGAGAGAACATTATGTCCTAAAATTGCGTACAATACGGTATTACTAGTTTGAGCGCCAACTTGGAACACGGGTGCGATAGCGCTCAACCTGCTCTGAGTACGGTTACGGCCCGACCCGTTATCGAGCCGTGATGGGAGTCGGACCGGGCAAAATGCGATTATTTAAATACGTTAAACTACTGCACAAGTATTTGAACGAAGAATAACCTGCATCTTTTTGGCGATTAACTACAATACAAGCATTAGGAGTGAACGACATACATACCCATGAACGCCGGATTCGATTAAATTATCGGCAAACTCCTTCAATCCGATTTCCCTGACCCAGCGAATAACGCGCTCATTCGTCCATACGATCACATCTTTGGTGTCAGAGTCGCTTCGCTTTCTGCGTTCTTCGAGTTCTTTTCGGCTATAGTTGAGCCGTTTGAGGCAGGAGACTCCATGCTCCATACTTGCCCTGCAACCAGCGAAAAGGTCATTATTAGTACACGTAATAATAAAGCAGAACGGATGCAATATTTAACTCACCTATGGAAGCCATCAACCATCTTCAGCTGGCTCCTCAAGTCCTTCTTGGTCAGGCAGTCCAGCATACGAGCATCGACCAGACATTCCATGAAGGTCGTCCGATACTGTGGAAGGCCTAACGAAGGTAGCCAGTAGTTGCCGATCCATTCGTGGTTCATTTCTCCAAATGCCAATGTCTGTCATGAACCGAAACATATTATCAATAACTAAATGCAATGCAACTAAAGGAGAGTAAAGTTATGACTTTTACAGTGTGACCAGTAGGTGGCGCTGATGGTGACGTCAGGTTAACCATCTCTTGGATAGCCAATCTCAGTTTCATCCTGTGAAGGTAGTTTCCGATGCCGATTTCTCTTTGAATTTCATTCTCACTAAGGGCAGCCATGATAGCTCCACTCCTGTATAGTAACGAGTCATTTGGCTAAGAACCAGGAAGTTACAGTAAACTAGCAATGGGCAAAGGTACTTACTTGACGTTGGCACGGCAAGCTGCGACATACCAAGCCGGCATCCCAACCCATAGCTACAAAACAGATGCATACTCCATTCCATGCTTAACAGGGAAGCTCTCGCATTTCTTGGACACACCTCCAGCCAGGCGACAACTGTCGATCCGTCCCACATTGCAAAGGGAGAACCAGCTCTGATGGCTTCAGTCAGAAGTTCCAACCTGCATAAACAAAGCCAAGCAAATATTCAGCAAATGGCAACTGCCAGGTTCATCATCCTTTCGAATACTGTACAACAAAAAGTGATCCAAGCTTAGTTTACTTCTTTTTGCGTTTACGATCAAAGTCATTGCTCAGTGTTCCTTTTCGGTCCAGTGTCCCACTCCCATCGATTAAAGGGAAACCTTCCGTGTCCGACAACGCCTGCATTCCTTGTATGTCCTCTTGAAAGTTTTTCATCTTATTGGCCTTGTCCTTTTTGTTGAAGAGGCGGCCAAAAGAGTTCTTAATGCTTCGTTTCTTTTGGCAGTGTTTGTGGAGCGAGTCTTGACTACTGTTGGCACTACTGATTGGACTAGGCGAGCCTTGATGCTTCCCTTCGGCCATTGCGCCATACCTTGAAGAAAATAAAAAAAAAGCGAATCAACTTATAAGGGAGTGGCGCATAAAGCAAACGTCTCACGGTTGAGGTATATCTCCATAAATTGACCGATCATACGCTGGGAAGTTACGGAACGGCGGCGGTGGACTGGCTTCGCATCGAATCGGATGGACCTCGTCGTTCTCTTTCCAGTCCTGTGATCAAGGTATTTTTAAGAATAAATCAGAGAAAATATAAACATTATTACCTCGACTTCTGCTAAAAGTTGAGCGGGACTGTACTTCCCGGCGGTGGTTGCAGAGGATGCCACATTATACTGATTATGGTCCTACCAATAAAATTGCAAACCCCATCATCTAAACAAAATGACTGGAAATTAGAGAGAAATAAAAGTGCTCACATTATTGGCCAGAAGCTCGGGTGATTTTCTGCCGATGAAGCGGAAGTCTGCACTTCCCACCTGGCTTTCCAGCTCCTCGGTGCGAAGCTCAGCCTGTTGAAATATAAAGGGACAAAATAACAAATATCGCCCCTGGGGCAAATGAAAAAAAGAGAAATCAATCAGCCGAAGGATCAATTGAGTATATGTAATCCCGCCTCCAGGAACGCCCCATCCAATCAATGAGAGATAAACCGGCTTTCAAACACTCACGTTCTGTTTCTCTTCTTGAATCATTCGTATCTCATGATTGATAGCATCCAGTTGTTCTTGCAGCATCAACGCTAGACTCTGAGCGTCGTTTTGCCCGGAAGGTGAGATGAGATTCGATCCATCATCAAAGACCATCCCCATCCCGTGGACTCCATCGGTAAAGGATTCGGGTCCGTCGATAGAGCAGTCAAATGCGTGCTGAACGTTAGCGAGAACGTGAGCCTGTTGCATTTTCTCCCATTCGGCTTCCGAGACTGTCTGTACCTGCAACATATCCAACGGGAAACTTTTAGTTGCTCCAGCTTGTACATGTATACTGTAGTGCAAACATACCCTGGATGGGTCGCCTTCCATCTGTAAACGACCGGGTAAGTGTCTTCTATAAACACCATCTACATTCTCGTGATCGTGCGGTAGGAAGTTATGATGAGGACTGCCGTTAAGTTCGCGCATTCCGCTACGGCCGTGGAAGCTGGTGCCATTGTTGAGTGGATGATTCATTAAATTAGCGGTAGCCAAGGCAGCTCTCTGTTGCTTCAACTGCTCCTCCATACGCACCTGTAACACAACACAAATGCCAAACATTACTTACGAATTCATTTAGAACAGTGCACTGTTACCTTCTCCATCATGCTTTCTTCCAACGCAAGTTTTGTTCGCTCCAGTTCCTGTGTGAGATGACCCTTCTCATCGAGAAAGTTCATTCGTTCTCTTAGGTGAGACTGAAGGCGTTCATCCTGCTCCGTTAGCAGTTGGTCAATGGTGCCAGTTAGACTAGTGTTGAGCTCCTCATTTATCTTCTCTCGTTGTCGGCTCTGTAAACAAAGTGAGACAAAACTTCAAAGACTAACCCAAAAGCAATAAAAAAAATTACCCACCCGCTGAACATCACTTTTCTTTTCCTCTAATTGAGCAGCCAAAGTTTTGAGATTCTCCTCAGCCGAACCCTTTCTTTTGACAAGAGTTGATCCTGCTTTATCGTCTAAAGCACTTTCGCCACTTGTCGTAGTCTCCGCACTTATGCGATAGCTTGCCAAAGCTCTTTCCGACAGAGCGTGCATCTGTTGCAGACTTTGGAGTTTGTCGTTCAGCTGAACAGAAAGAATTTCGGAAATCAAAATCAGCGTGGATAGGTTGGCAAGATTGGAGCCTCACCGTTCGAATGGCGACATCTTTCGACATGAGCTCCGTTTCAAGCTTGGATGTAATGTCCTGGAGAGCCGTAGTATCTTCCTAAAAAAGTCAAGACGTTATGTAACCTGTATAATGCACAGTACTAGTACTCATCCCAGAAAAGAAAAGCCAAACCTGTGCGGCGCGATTACGCTTCTCCAGACCCACAACCCGAATTTCCAGGTCCTGCTTGACGCTGCTTGCCTGTAACATTCATAATGGATTATGTCATTGGTCAAATGAATAAACTTACTACTTTCACCACTTAGTACAGTGATTACCTCGGCAAGGTCTCGGCCGAGTCGAGCTAGTGTTTCCTTGTTCCTACTCAGCTCCTCCTTTTGTGAAGCAACAAGAGACTCCATGCCAGCGAGCTTCTTGGCCATTTCCAGAGCAGCAACAGAATCATCTGGTCGCTCTTTTGTCCCGACGCCATATCGGACAGGTGAAGGGCTTTCAAATCCGTTTGGAGCCTGTCGTAAACACATGAATTGAGATTAAACGAACCGGGCAATTGGCATTTTTACAGGGCTTACCCCAAGTGCGTGAGAAGACTCATGACTGCCATTTTGATCCGTCTGAATGCGACTCTTGTCAGACAGTCGGGCAATCTAGAGGGCAAAAAAAGGCAAAGGTAGTAAAGCAAGAGCATGGTCTTAAATGTGGCTCGGTAAGCTAACTTCTTCTTGCTTGGCCTCAAGCTCGTTTTCGAGGAAGGAAACTTTCTCGTTGGACGAGCGCAACTTCTCCCGCACTTTCTCATCCAAAACCTGCAAAGACGTCGGATGCAAAGACGGTAGGCCTAATCAAAAGAAATGAAGAGAGGTTCACGCTTTCTTTACCTTGTGATGCTCGAAGAGGGATCTGAGGGCCTTCAAAACTTCCACTGAAAGACAAAGAGAGGACTGTTAAATGTCACTCAAACAAAGCATGGTCTTATTTATATTTATACCTTCGGTTGTAGCACCATGCCCGGCGGCGGATGTTTGCTGTCGCTTAGCGAGACTTTGTCGGAGCGATCTCTCATGCCTGGAGACCATTTGCTCCAAATGCTCAAGCAAAAGCTACATTGTGGATCGTGCAACAAGACACAGACACTCAAGTTTGATCAAGGACGTCTGGAAAAATGAAAAAGGAATTGGAAGTTCATACAAACCTTCATATTATTTCGTTCGGCCTTAAGTTCAGTGATTTCCTCATCCCGTTCGGCCAACTGGTAGCGCACCTGGTTGAGCTCCTTTGCAAGGACAGCCACATTCTGTCAAACGAAGCGGCAAGGAATAAGGATAGATCATTTCAAGGACAGCTCAACCAATCAATGCGCCGACGGCCAGCAAGTAGTGCTTTCTCCAAGCATACAGTACCTGTGGCAGAGATGTGTCCAGTTGATTCTGGAGTGCTTCATTCTCCTTCTCCAATTCGGTGATACGAATCTTACAGTCGGAAAGCTGCTCCTGGGAATTGTTAAGCGCCTCCATGAGCTTGTCACGTTCATCAAGCTATTATTACGAGAATACAAGTGCAATTAACATGAAAAACAAAACATTATCGGCTTATTTTCTTACCATATTCACCATCAAATGTTCGATGCCGACTTCATCGCCGTTGAATGAGCCGCGGGAGCTGGCCGCATCCTCGTTAATCGTCGGCATCAGGGCAAAGTCATACATCTCCATCATCACACTGGCAGGTGTGCTGCAGCACACTCCCTCCTCTCCCTCCCTTCTCTACACGACTCTCATCCGGCATCCATCGTCTTAGAATACTTCAGCAAAGCGATACTCCAGCCTATGAAGATCACTGGTTGGACGGTATAACCAGTACCTGAACAGAAAAGAAAGAAACAGTGCTAAATTGTCTAGCAAGCATGTCAATCAATCAGTCACTAGGCGATAGATAGACCGTTCATACCTGCAGTCTAAAGCCAATCAAATTGGTCCGTATGCTTTCTATCACAGGTAAGCATGAAAAAGGTGTCGGAAGGTTCAGCTCAACAACACACAAGTATGTAGACTCACAATTAGCTCCTTAGAAATCCACAACAGAGGAGCAAAAATCGATTATTGAGCCTGGAAGCGCGATGAAATGTAATGTGGATGAATGTTTTGTCCGCCGCGATGGTGCAAGATCTCCCTCTATTTCGGAAAGAGTCCAAATCACCCGTACAAGCCCGCAGTCCGCTGCTTTTCTCAGAGTTTAAACTGATTCAACAAATCGAAAACCTGACAGCTCATCCGATCTCCCAAATAACGGGAGTATTTGTGTAACCAGGTCAGAATTAACACGAAGCACCACAAATGAAGTGGCATAGGGATCCTTATACAAAGCACTAAAATTACTTAATACAAGCAAAGTTGAACACGTGATAATAGTAGTACATAATAATAGTAGTTAGTACTGGTGTTTGAAAAACATGTCCGAATCCTGTGAACGTAAAATTTTGATTTCAGCTGCGAGAAACATATTATCAAGATGGCGCTAATAATTTGCACTCTAAGGCTAAACCTTAAAGCGCAGGCCTAATATATACCGAACTGGATCGAAATTATACGAACAGTGAATACTCGCAAAGAGAACCGCTTTCTGTCCCAGCCGACCTGACTGTCAGCTTAATTTGTTTGCGCCTCAACTCAAAGTGAAAATTTATCATTCATTTTCTCTCGTCATCTCCCGAATTTCACAGGGTTTCTTGTATCGTAATATTTCAGACAGACAGACACTGTCTATTACAGACATATCTGATTACTTGCAATATTTTTTTCTAAACACAAGAGACGATACCGCCGTTCTAATAGAGCAATGGAAATTCATTTCAAGCTCTAATCCTGCCAGCCTCTCACTTGGAAAGATTATTTGCATTGACAAACCCAGCCACGCGGCGACGTTCGGTAGAACGTCGGCTCGGCAGATCCATCTCGTTCAGCAGCACAAACTTCTTTCCTACATGCTCCTGTATGACGTAGGTCGCCATCCCGTTGGCCAGACCTTAACGTTTTCCATGCGTTTTCCGTGCCTGACTAGCGGCTAGTGTCCTTACCGGTGCACGGCGGACCGTTGACCCACTGAACAAGACGCTGTTCCTGCCGGGTGCCGCTGAGCGCACCGGACCGTTCCTTAAGGTCTCAGCCTCGAACGTCGTCTGCAGAAGTTCTCGCCCAGTTGGCGAAGGCCTGTCGATGCTTGACTGCTCCCGCGGTTTCGGCTGATATATTTGTGTAGTTCTCTTTCTCATTGGCCTTTTCGAACAGCATCGCCGAATTGAAGTCCTATATCACTGTATCGAAGGGAACGAAAATAAAACCACTTACTGTACTGCCGCAATTATAACGGTTGGTTAAGCCCCGCCTCCGTCACACACGCCTGTGTGCTGAGTGAGCACACACGCTCACACACACACAGTTGTGCACACCCGGGGTAAAAAACTGACCGTTATAATCGCGGCAGTACAGTATTTATATACGGGGTTAAATAAAAATTATTAAGTTTAAGTTCGTCTCAGAGTGTTACAGAGATTATTTAAATATATTTATTTATTGCTAAATTGGAACGAAACAAACATTTTCACATTATCGCCAATTATTATTTATTACCTGAATACCAAATATTTTTTTGATATTATTATTTAATTGTTTAATTATACAAAAAACTTTAGATGAAAGTGTTTTTAAAAAAGTAAATTTATATTCTAATGAAATTTGGGGGATGTTTTACCATCTTTGCTTGTGACATTCCCGCCTCGGTCGAGTCTTCGATGAACAAGGTGACGGTTCGGTTGTCTGTAACGGGATCCTTGTCTGCGGGCGCATCCGTTGGTGCCACTTTTCCATATACTTATGGAGTACTCAGGGTTTTTGGCGTTCAGTGTGTGACTGCTGTGGGGGATCGGCCAAAAAGAAGTCGGTCAAGGAATGCTTCAGAACGGTGGCGAAATTGGATTCCATCAGGTTGAGCAGGTATTTTTGAATGACGCTCTTCTGCGCTAGGCCCTGCATGAAAAGGTATTGAAAGGCATTACAGGGCGCGCATCCAGGCAAGGGATGGCTTACAAGATCAAATGTTGGAGCACCGGCTTTGCCTATAGGCAGTACATATACAGTAATTGAGATAGGGTGCATACAGACAGGCAGACAGACAGATGTGCTTAAAGGTAGTCAAAGGCCGGATTTTTTGCGGCTGACACTGTGGTGTTATCATGGGATGAGGGGTAAAATAACTGACCTGCTATTGCGCCCCACACATTTCAAGAGAGAGGTAAACTAGCTCTAGCCAAAAACAAAAGCAAAGGGGGACCGCAGTACTGCAACAGTTGTAATTTGGAAAGGTTGACAGACAAATAACGTACCACTCGTCCGGGATGGGACCTGCGTCAATTATCGTGGCAGTACACGTAGTACATACAGTACCTACATGTAAGTAATTGTGTAGTCGCTGTCTTGTGAAATTTTTTTAATAAAGTGCCAATACGTACTGGCTTTTTGCAGTTGCAGCAGTAGTAAGCTTTGCGTTTGCGCCACACAAAGGAATGCCCGCGCAGCTATAAAGAGAGGAGCGGGATCACTTGAGGCCTATTTCAGTAACCACCACACAGACAGCACCGCAGTGTACACTTTGCACCGGCAGCCAGCACACGCCGCGTCCCCGTCTCCGTCCACCCCGTTTGGGCGTCTACACACGCGTGTCTTCTTATTACGTCTTTGCTCTTTCTTTCTTCGCTACTTATCAGACTGAGTCTAGCGAGTAAAGCTTTCGGTTCCCGCTTTGCATTTTCAGGCCTTTCTTCCTCCCGAATATCGGACACAAGAACGTCCAACGAGGCCTGCAGTAAGTACTCCACTGGTACTCACATTCCTTTCGGAACCAGCCAGCCATCGCCGCCTGTTGTTACACAAGTGGATTATAGTGGCCTTATCTTATCTGTGTGTGGAATTGGGAGTGAGTTAGATATTTCAGTTTGTAATAAGGCCTTCACCATCGTCTACACAGCGGCCGAGCTTTCGTCCGACTCGGAGGCGATTAAGTAAGCAAGCCCACTAACAGTCTTCCTTGTGATAAAGTGTAAGGAAGGGTTACAAAGTCAGCCTTTATATCCTGATAAGGAGACCCTTAATCATGATTCATAAAGCTACACCAAATATGACCCCCAGTACCCGCTTGATAAGTGACAATTTTTGAGCTTGTAGACGATATGGATTTAGTATTGAAGCTAAATTGTTAATTTACAGTAAAGCGGTTTAGTTTAACTTCGAATGAGTACTTTTTAAAATGTTTAGTCATAATTCTGGTGACAGTTCCTTAGATTATCGTACTCATCGACAGGTCAACCTCGAAGCGACTGCCGGTGAAGAAGAGGCACTTTCGGCTCATCCCACAGCAACAACATCGCCCTCCCCTACCGCTATCATGTTGGCGCAACAGCAAATGCAATACCAAGGAAACGGCAATAACGGTATGATGCAAGGAGAGGAGATTTATATGCAACAGGAGGAGGAATGGGAGCGAGAAGGTTTACTCGATCCGGCATGGGAGAAACAACAGCGAAAGGTACATCAATATCTGTGATTATCCTCCCAGTCCCAGCGACTAACTCAACATTACACTACAGCCAGCTATTGTCTGCCAATATCGATGCACCCTTTTTTAATCACTTTTAAGCATTGATTGTAGTAAGACCTTTGACCAAGCCGCCAAGCTAGGGCATCTTCTTGCGTACTGTCAGTTCTCTCAGACAGCGAATACGACATATTTGTTAGTGGAGGGAGAGGAGAAGAAATCTCAATGCTTGCTCGATTAGTTTGATTAATTATGCGATACATATACCGAAAAAATTCGGCAACGTTTGCGCTAGTCTTTTCCTTCGTCTTGTAAGCAGAGCAGTAATGCATTTGCCAGCAGTGCCAAGTGAGTCAGAGCACTGCCCAAAAATGGACTCGGAATGATGAGTAAAGCGCCTGGTGTGCCTGTGGCAGCTTGCTTAGAACTCGCTACTGTTATGATCCCATCATCCTTGCATAACAGCCTCTTTAGACTTTCAGACAGGCAGAGAGAGAGAGTAGGAGTAGAGTGGAGGACGGGGAGTATGTGGGGCCGAAAATACGTACTGTACTGCTGTTTTCGTTGCTCTTAGTCAGAGACCCCTGGCCTGATATGAATCGTTGATCGTTTTTCCAGAGGTCAATCATACTGGTAGTTCTTCTTATTAGCCGATAAAACGGTCTACTTGGGAGACAAACACAAAACTTAGAAATTTTAAAACAACAAAGAAATCCTAGCAGTTGGAAGAATTAAAATGTCCCACCAGTTTGGACAGTCACTATATTTTAACGCTTGCTCATTTCAAGACATAACAGATGAAAACCTTGACGACCTTGCTGATTTGATGGAAATGAGTTTAGGTGAAAAAATGTGTACTTAACGGATAAAACATTTTCGATATTTCAGACATTCACGGCATGGTGCAATTCGCATCTCCGCAAGGCTGGCACTCAAATTGACAATATCGAGGAGGACTTTCAGAACGGTCTCAAGCTGATGCTGTTGCTGGAGGTGCTTTTACCAATCCCATTCCTCCATTTTCGCAGTTGGAGCGATTACAAATAACCTTCATTCAACTGAACTGACTGTAGGTTCTATCCGGCGAACAACTGCCTAAGCCGGATCGGGGCAAGATGAGATTCCACAAGATCGCCAACGTGAACAAGGCCCTCGATTTCATCGCTAGCAAAGGAGTTCGTCTCGTCTCCATTGGTGCCGAAGGTTCGTCCTGGTCACTTACTAGTAGGATCTTATTTTGGTTTGATGAGAGGCGTAGCGGTAGGGGCATGGGGACAAGTGCACTTTTTAAGAGCCCTTTTTAATTTTTATTCAAAAACTCTTGTCCCCATTCACAAAAATTCTGTTACTCCGCTGGTTGTGGGTGATTCTGTAATTTGTAGAAATTGTGGACGGGAACGTGAAGATGACTCTTGGTATGATTTGGACTATTATTCTGCGCTTTGCCATCCAAGACATCTCCGTGGACGGTAAGGAACGTCTAAGTTCGTCCTTCAGGTGGAGCTGCATAATAAAGCATTCAAACTGTGCCACTAGAAATGACCGCCAAGGACGGGCTTTTGCTATGGTGCCAACGGAAGACCGCTCCCTACAAGAACGTCAACGTTCAAAACTTCCATACCAAGTAAAACTGCTGTTCTGAGTTAACCCTTTAGAACTCGTAACAACATACTTGTTGCAGCTGGAAGGATGGTCTGGCTTTCTGTGCTTTAATTCATCGTCATCGGCCGGACCTTCTGGATTATAGTAAACTCTCTAAGGCAAACCCGTTAGCCAACTTGAACCTAGCCTTTGACATTGCTGAAAAGTATCTGGATATCCCACGCATGTTGGACGCTGAAGGTGAGAAGCCAGCAACCATTATGCAGCTGTACAGTAGCTTTAGTTGAGTAAAGCTAAAGAGGAAAGAGGATCATAAAAAGGATCATTGTCATCTGTTGGCTCTGGTGATGCGGTGTGACTTGCTCAGGGTTTATGGGTACTTATGAATTTGTTAATTATCCGGGAGGAAGTACCTGACGTGGTTGTGGGTTTGGTGTGAAATATGTCCTACTTCCTTCCTTCCAGATATGGTTGACATGGTTCGTCCTGATGAGCACAGGTGTGTGTTTGTGTGGTGAAAAGGGCTTGCTATTTTACGTAGAATTACATTCATCTGGTGTGGTATTGCTTACAGTATCATGACATACGTGTCTTGTTTCTATCATGCCTTCCAAGGCCAGAACCAGGTACAGTAAAGTAAATTAATGCAACTAAACTCACCTTTCCCAGGCCCGATCCCACCATCTAACATATTTGTCAGAGCACAAGCACTTTCACCGCATTGTTGTTCTTGTTTCACCTCGTATCCTTTCGCATTTTCGTTTCTCAAAACTTGCATGGGTTTGTCCGCATGTACTTACGGCTCTGCTTTGCATGTTCGCTGGAGCTTGGCCAATTTCTCCGTAATTAACGCTTCCATAAAACGCTCGTAAATCGTTATCTACTATACTGTACGTTGTATGCTGCTATTAAACGCATGCACCTTTTTTTCAGAAATTGTTGCTACCGACAGACCTGACGAACGCTCAATAATAACATATGTCTCCAGCTACTACCACTATTTCGCTCATGCCCGAGAGGTATTGAAGAGCCTTTTTTGAATGTACAATGTCGTCCCATATATACATTGTACCATGTCATTTGTTTTGTGAAATGTTTCAAGCTCATATGAGAGTGATGATGATAATTATACTGGGTTTTTTTTGTAGGCCGAATCGGCGGCCAACCGTGTGTCCAAAGCATTGGCAGGACGTCAAGGAAACGACGACCTGGAGAACGAATACGATCGCTTAGCTAGCGATGTATGACACTGGGTCCTGTGCCTATATATTATATATGAGTTATTAGTATTTCAATTCTTCGATTAGCTTCTGGGATGGATTCAACGAACCACTCCGTGGCTGGAGAATCGTGTGACCGATAACACTTTGCCAGGAGCACGCAAGAAGCTGGACGAATTCCGAACGTACCGAACTCAGTAAGCAAGTCTCATCTAAAATTTACGTGTAATGTATTAAGTAATCGCTTGCTCTTTTCAGGCATAAACCTCCACGTGTTGGGCAAAAAGGGCAACTGGAAACGGCATTTAACACCCTCCAGACAAAGTTGCGTTTGAACAATCGTCCACCGTATATGCCAAAAGAGGGTCGCATGGTATCCGACATTGCCAATGCCTGGAAAAATTTGGATAATGCCGAACGAGGTTTCGAGGATTGGTTGCTCTCCGAAATGATGCGGTATGAATTGTTTGGGATTGATCTTTTGCGCTCACAAGTTGAGGTATCCTCTTTTCTTTTAAAAGTTTGGAACGTCTCGATCGTCTGGCTCAGAAGTTCAAGCGCAAGGCCGACATCCACGAGGAGTGGTCCAAGGGAAAAGACGAACTGCTCTCACGCAATGACTACCGCAACGCCACCCTCTCTGAAGTCAAGGTACGAACAACGAGTATTTATTAGCAGCTCACACCATTCTGATTGCAACACTAATAAACGACTCATTATGAAAAATAGGCTTTGAAGCGTAAACACGGAGCTTTTGAGAGTGACCTGGCCGTTCATCAAGAACGAGTGGAACAACTGGCTGCCATCGCTGAGGAGTTAAAGTATGAACCTATGTTCAGACTTCCTTCCCAGTAGTTTGCTTTTGGTTGAAAGTATAATAAAGGACGTTGTTTTACGCCATAGTAAGTTGGGATACCACGACTCGCCGGCCATTAACTCTCGCTGCCAGCGCATTTGCTCGAGCTGGGACCGTCTCGGAGTACTGACAACTCAGCGCCGTCAAGGCATCGATGTGAGTACCTGCTCCCCGCCAACTGTACTTTCACTAGAGAACATCTAAAAGTAATTACACGTTGAACAGGAAGTAGAGAAAATATTGGAACGAGTGGACACGCTCCACTTGGACTTTGCCAAACGAGTTACAGTACGACCCATTTCCCAGCTTGGTTTTCCCTCTTTCTACGAACTAATTTGGTCTTACTCTCTTTCCTACTTAGCCGTTCAACAATTGGCTCGACGGAGCCCGCGAAGATCTAGTCGACATGTTTATCGTTCACAGCATCGAGGCAACACAGGGTCTCATCAATGACCATGAACAGTTCAAGTCCACCCTGATCGAGGCAGACAAGGAGTATCGCCTTCTGGTGGGCATCTTTCAGGAAGTTCAACGCTTTGCCCAGCAGCACAACATACCCGGTGCCCTTGAGAATCCTTACAGCAGCTCCAGTGCTCAGGAAATCACCAACAAGTGGAATGAAGTGCGTCAGTTGGTGCCGCGACGAGATCAGGCGCTCCAACAGGAGATGATGCGACAGCAGCGTAAGTCTTAATATTCATTTCTATTGAAAGGAGGTGAATATTAACGGTTAATAAGTTATGTAGAAAACGAACGCATTCGACGAACTTTTGCGGAAAAGGCCAATGTTGTGGGTCCGTGGATTGAAAAACAACTGGATATTGTTTCGTCCATCGGAATGGGAGTGCACAAGTCGTTGGAGGAGGCACTGAAGAAGCTCATTGCATGTCGGACAGCGGTGGAGGCCTTCCGGCCGCACATTGACGAATTGGAGCAGTACCGCCAGGCAGAACAGGAAGCCATCATTTTGGAGAACAAGTACACGAAATACTCGATGGAAACTCTCCGTGTCGGTTGGGAGCAACTCTTAACGTCCATTAACCGAAACATTAACGAAGTCGAAAATCAGGTTCGTCATTTACGGAAGCACCTAGCTTGTTAGCATTAGTAATAATGACTCTTGTTTTAGATTTTAACACGCGATTCCAAGGGTATCACAAGTGAACAACTCAACGAGTTTCGCCTGTCATTTAACCACTTTGACAAGAACCGTTCTGGTCGTCTCACGCCGGAAGAGTTCAAGGCCTGCCTCCTGAGTTTAGGCCACAACGTCCGCAATGACAAGCAGGTTTGTTACATAGTTCCATATTATACTTACAGTAGTTGTCATGATAATTCCTCACGAATGGCACTTATAGGGCGAATCGCAGTTTCTCAAAATTATGTCGTCTGTGGATCCGAACATGTCGGTACGTCAAGACTGTTAATGCTGCTGCTCTTTCCGCGGTTTGAAATAACTCCTTCTTCTCCATTTAGGGTTATGTAAAATTCGATTCGTTCCTCGATTATCTGGTAGGTGGCAGAAAAAATAAGGCATTTCAAGACAGCAGCAGTATGTGTAAAGTGCGTTTGTGTTATTTCAGACTCGACAAGCCGCCGGCACTGACAGCGCAGATTCGCTTATAGAATCCTTCAGAGTTCTGGCTCAGGACCGAGTAAGCCACCGCCTTCTTCTTGGTTCTATTTTCTGACTGTAGACAGAAGGGCGTTATAATGTATACATTCTGTCTTAATTTTTAGCCTTTCATCACTCCCGAGGATCTTCGCCGAGAATTGCCTCCGGATCAAGCAGAGTACTGTATAAGAAAGATGCAACCCTATCGCCTGCCGGGTGCCCCGCCCAATGCTTTGGACTACGCCTCCTTCGCCGGGACTCTCTATCAGTTTTAGACCCATACAATTGTGTCAGACACTATTTTGTGATGATCCATAGCGAAGTAAGTTATATATGACCGCAAGTTATGGTTAAGATGATACAGTACACTTCCTCCTATTTCAATAGTTGCTTGCTTTGTCCTTGTATGTATGTTTGTGTTTGCTTTTTGTTGATCCGTTCATCCTTGCCAGCTATTTACGTGAACGGAATTGAAGAAAGACGTATCACCCAAGATAATTAAAAATATTACTCTTCATGTTGGTAAAAGGAAAGTGAATGAAACCAGCGCATATGTAGATTGTTAGACAAAAGAAGAGTTGACATTCTTCACATATAGTGGTGGATGATTAACGCGTCATCAGTCTAATCATAGCGATCGGAACCATTACGGGACAAATTTGGTCTTTCGTTTGTAAAATTGGCAGTGGAATGGTTAAGGTGGACGGGACTGTCAAGCGGCATTTTGGTGTGAAAGGCATATCTTTTTCCGGCGGATCTCTTGGCAGCGGCATAATTCTGTTTGGCGTCAATGTTTGTGGAGCAGCATCCGGTTACCACAACTTGATGAGTACACTGCTGCTTCTGGGGTCCCGTTATCTCAGGCGGTTCTCCGCCTACTCCGCTGTATTCGGATCCATTATTGTGACCTCCTCCTCCACTGCCTGCGTCGCGGATGCAAAAGTTGTACGCCAAACTGACTTTTGCCCGAAGTTCTTGACGAAATTTTTCCTGCAACCACGGAAGCATATTTTAACTTACGGAATGATCTCCATCCATTTCGAAGCCGCAGATTTATTATTATGTATCAAAGGCCACTTACATTGCAAAGACCCAATATGAAGGGATTTTGGCAGGAATTGGACATGGCAAGGAAATTGCAACAAAACCTATCGATAAACCAAGGTCACGCTTTGCATTACTGTATGTGATGCCCAAAGCCAACAACGTACCAGACGATATTGATATAGGGATACCTGTAAATAATATAAATTGCTCACCTATACTTTACGAGTTGAATGATCAAACTTACAGATTAATGTGTGGATTGACGGCAGTCAAAAAGTTGTACGCTTGTAAAGGGAACCAGCACAATGCAAAAAGTGCCACCACCAAAATGAGCATCTTTATCACCTAAATTAAACAACGTAAAGATAGTTAAACGTTTAATGGGGACTTTTTTTGCGACTCCTGCCGCAGTCTGCAGGGGTTTCTCATACTACTGTAGTACATCCGGTCGGTATAGGGAGGTTCGGAAGTTTGGGTAAACACCATTTTAATGAAAGAACACTCAGCCCCTTGGCCCTAACAACCCTCGAGTCAAGCGCACAGACACAGGAAAGACAATAATCACGACCCTGCGACCTTTAAAAAAGGACGCATCTTTTTTTCCCTTCGGGGAAGAGGAAAGGAAGATTCTAGTATGTGGACGTGCTAGGGACTCGTTAAACTCTATCTCTTTCTCCCTCTCGGGAACGAAGATGAAAGGGTGGAAAGCGACACAAAAATCAATTATTCCGCCCTGGACTCGATGGCGATTTAGAAATTACTAACGCTCATGATGATGGTGATACGTGGGGTGCACTGCATCTTCTTCGCCGCTGTGGGTGGAGGAGTGTGAGTGTGACTATGACTGTGTAATGGTCACCCCAATAACAGTATGAGGGCTTACACTGGCGCTCTGCTCTGTTTGTCGCAGTTGACTTTTCCAATTGACCAAGGAAATGGCCCGGAAAAAAGTCCTTTCCGGCTTTCCGGGATGGACAGACTGGTACATGTACTGGTAGGCAATCCCAAAGGGATTAAGACCACTCTCTCATTTCTACGAGGCGAATGTTAAGGCTTCCTCTCTTCATTTCCACACTTAGGACTATACCACTAGTACATGATGTAGCTTTTAGCTTAATTTCAGAGGCCTTGGTCAAATATAGTATATGGGGAGCAATTAAATGTTCATCTTTGACCTCATCTGACCTTTCCACAAGTTTCAGGCAATAAAAACATAACTTGCTTCTGCAATTGGTCAAGTTTTGATGGATTGGAAATGCAGTTAAGAAACATACTGTACCTTCTCTCGTTGCTTGGTCCGGGCAGCGCTGATCTGACTGCGAGCTTGATACTCGCCGGGATGCCTGTCTGTTCCCCAGAGATGGACGGCAATGTTGATGTAGGCGAATCCAATTATAATTAACGGCGCCACAAATTGTATCATCACCAGAAATATCACATAACCTACAAATAAAAATCATCTTCAACTCATGCTTGATGGATGGATGGGTGTTGAGGTACGCAATTACCGCCAAATATCCTGGTCGATTCTTCAACGGCTTCGTCTTTTGCTCGACGTGACTCATTGAAGGGACTTGAAAGGCCAGAAGGAAAACAGAATCTATAACAATAATAATAATAATAATAATAAAATTGTTTAATATCCGGATTATGTACGTTAATAATGCCTGGCAGCAATCTCTCGATGTTACTTTTTTTTCCCAGATCCAGACAAGGGATCGTCCAGAAGTTCCACGCGTAACGCGGCTGCCTGGAAGAACACCCAACGAGGTGATAATTTTGTTGATCCCACCTAAGGGTTGTAAGTGGATATAGCTCCTTACCATGGGAGAAGCGCATACAATTGCGCAAATCCAGATAACACCGACAGCGTATCCCGCGGCACTCGTTGACAATCTCGCCTTAAACGGGTAGAGGAGAGCTCGATACCGCTCGATTGAGATAACAGTCAGCGTAAAGATGGATACATTGACTGAAAGAACCTTGAAAGAGAAGAGGGGAAACCTCCTGTTATCTGCAGCTAATGGACCCACTAGAACTACCACTGGGTCCTTGATTGTCCGCGTAAAGCGGCTCTTTGTAATAGATAAAGCACCAAGCACCCTGTTATCCGCTTCCGGATTTTGCCATTTATCCTATCCCAGTGAGAGCAAGTGCTTCTCTTAAAGCATCTTCTTTTGTCTGCTGTCAACATACTTTCAACTTTTGCTGGCTCAAACACCAAAGGATACGTACTCTGTAGCCTAATGAGTTTTTAATGTTACGGCGAGAGCATGTGCCTTATTCGAAAAACAGCATGGTCACTCAAAGTACTATGTACATGTACTCTTTAGTCAAATATAAGCTCTTTTTAGCTTTCTTTATCGAACATAATTCAATAATAACAGGATTCGTGTTGGCACTACGCTACCTATAAATTACAGTAGAGCGTGATGGATGAAACAGGTCCCTCCGTTAGTTACGTACTTTACCGTACTCTGTTGACCCGTGAAGGGTACCAAATGTCATAATACTGACTGACAATCACATTTATTCCATTGGGAAGATAGTCAGACAGCGTCAACTCTCCCAGATTGAGCGGAAAGGCAGCACGGTGGTATCTTTGTTTTTGCTTGAACAGGCGGTGATGGGGTGGATGCCTACCCATATCCATGAAGGCCGCTCAAGAAATCTCACAAAACCCGATGAACAAACAAAATTCTGATTGAAATTTCGTTCGCTTGAGCTGTAGTAGTTGTCTCTCTGTTTTTGCAGATCAGTTAAAGAACAATTTCGTAGGATCATAAGCAGCCCCCAAAGTATGCGTCAATCCTACGTATGTAAAGAGCTGTCAAGCATATGTACGTAGAAATAATCATTTCTTTCTTTCAACATAGTTTCTTATAATGAGAGACTCTTCAGCTGTGCAATGAAGCGGCGAGCTGGTTCTTGATTTGCGAAAAACAATCAGCTTGTTTCCCTGCAAAAAACTATTCGAACTTTGGCTCTAATCAAGAATAAAGCTTAGTTGCGCTGTTTTGCCACGAAATTAATCTCCAGTGCAACTGCCGATACTAGTATTATAGCAAGTGTCAGTGTAAATTTACCGGTACTCACTTGAACAAACGGTGCGACAATACATAAGAAGTCAGGCAGGACCCATTTTTGGAGCAAGGCGGCTGAGAAGCAGAAAAATCGCACGGATGATTAGATTTTTGCAAGTGCATAATGCATATGTTAATGCATGAGTGTACGGTATGTAGTATACCTTGAAATTGAAAGGGCACTGCGGCGACAGCAATAAGAACATCCGCTGAAGCCAAATTGGCCAAAAGAACATTGGTCACTGATTGCATTTTTTTGTTGCCGGCAATGATAAAAACAACCAGCCCATTTCCAATAAGAGCCATCAAACTGATGGAACCATAAAAGACTGCCAACAGAGCAATGATAGCAGGTGATGCTTCATATAAAGCTGCAGCTGAAATATTAGTCGTTTCATTATGATTTCCAGTGCTATTAAATCCAATGGAATATAATACTAAAGATTCTTCAGACAGAGATTCCGAATCCGAATGCATGGCTGGATCATTAGTCGAAAATAATTGCTGGAGATGGAAAACGGGAGGAATTTGAATTTGAATATTACTACCAGTGCCCTATGACCCTGGAGGGCTGAATAGTGTATACAGACTACACTATCAGGTCATACCGCTTTTACACAAAGTCTCGCCGCTCAAACCCTTCCTTCCCTTGCAGTCACTCACCCGCGCGCTCACTTGGAAAATATAGAAAATGGAAATTCGCCTAGTAAGCGCCGGAAGACACGGAACACTCGCTCGCACCTCTTAAGAAAGTGCAAGCAAGGCAGACACTAAATAATGGAAGGGTGCAAGATAAAGGGACGAAGGAAGAAGGAAAGAAGGGATGCTCTCCTGCGGTCGTGTCTCTATCTCACTCCGGACCGGACGTCGAGTCGCAGCCTCCTTCTCGTCGGGATGAAACGGGAAGCTCGGTGTCAGTGTGTGTACTCAAGTAACGTACACAACCACAGATTCGGATGACAGCCCATCAAATCAGATGAAGCTTCCGTGTGGGCCGCTTACATACTCAGGAGTTAGTACTAGAGAGGCCGGCTGTTGCGTTGATTTTATTGGCTTAACTGCTGGCATATCCGCTCCGCTCCCCCGTTCACGTCTCTCACTCACTCCAACGATTCGACCGACGGATGAGTTGGATAAAACATCCGGCTAATCGTACGCCATGTGGCAGCAATAAGTGCTCCGACCCTAAGTAAGTATTACTTGTACACTATGTACTAGATATAGCTCCTTTGGGAGAAAGAAAGAACGAAATTGTTCGCTTCAACATCTCGCCGCCGCCTTGTTTGGGGCCTATTAATAAAGTGCGGAAAGATGTATAAACCTTTCTGTTCTAAATGTCTATTTCTATTTCGGCTGGAGCGTGTCAGTCAGACGTTTCATTTCTCAACGTGTCAATGGTGACCATTTACATACCGTATTAATAGCACCCAAAACTGCTTCAACAGCACTTATGGCATTTCACTCTCAAACACCACTTCCAACCTTTACACTTTTTTCAGTTGGACCCCACCAACGCCATCCATCCACAAAGAGAGAATTGATAATATCTCTTGGGCAGGTCGAGGAGTTTTTTGTCTTCCTCTTCATATACCGTACAAATAAGACCGGATCCAAATGGCGCAAAGCGAAAGAAAGGGGTGCGCCCGCCAGTCAAAGTAGTAATATCCCCGCGAGCGATCAAAGCCCCCGTAGGTTTAACCCCCGTAACTTTACGTAATATCATTTGACAGTTGGGAATAGAATGGGAGGATAGTGTGGTTGTTCACTTTGACAGACTGACTGACTGTGAGACAGGTCAGATAATGAATTCAATTGCGAGTCATCTATCATCCCCGTGGTGAGAACTGGAGCGTGACTTTGCCGGTCTTTACTTATGCGTGTCAGGATTCCGCAATCCTCTTGAAGGAAGAAATTGGCTCGCATAAAACAAAAGGCAAACACTATTCATTAGGCACATCTCATGTGTCAGGTCACGATGCCTACCGGGATTGGGTACCACCATTTCAATAGACAATCCAACAAGTTTGCTCAACTTTATACCGGACTGCGGTTCAACGCTCGACTTTCGCCTGTTGATACTGTCCTCTTCATTCCCTTCTTTTTTTCCCACTAAGTACATGAATTTTTTGTGTAACCGGTTTTCCTCGCATAATCTACCTAGCTACATCCATACGAATGACCAACACTCGTGAGGCATCTTGCTCAGGCTGACTGGGACGGCAAGTGCTGCATCTGCATATTGCAATGGACAAAATAACTGCTTCAATACAAATTGTAGTTGATAATTTCGATTGTTGGACCGTGCCCGAGTGCAGGACACTAACTTGCCAGAGCATACGATCTGACGTTTTTTGGTCCGGCATATGACACGGACTATGAAATAAACGTAGCATGCTGCATGCAGTTTTTGTTATGGTCAAACTAATCATGCCGTGCGATTGCGAATACGACTAGAGCGCCATCTAGCGAATGGGTGAGTGCAGATGGCCGATTAAGACGGAGAGTAATCGTGTCGCGCTTTGTCACGTGATGATTGTCTATGTGTATGATGATGGTGGTGCGCCTTGAACTCTTTCCTCTCTCTCGTCTCTTCTCTCTTCCTTACATTCTTTCTCTTCTTCTGGAAAGCCTTGGTGCGTGCGAACTGCGAATACGGACGGACGGAGGAAGCTGGAGAAATATGAAAAGTTGTGGCTGGAAGGAAGAGAATTTTTTTTGTTTATTTTGCCTGCAAGAACTTTTTTCTCTCTCTTTCTCCTGCATGAAATATTTTGTGAAGCTTGCAATTTCTATTGCAAAATTGGAAATGGGGAATTGTGAGTACTCGAATAAAAAGGACTACCTGCCTGTATTCCGTTCCTCCATGTAACACGTGTCGCAGCTTCATTCTAATCTGCCATCTTTCTGCAATGGCACTTTTCCTCAGGCTGCAGCAAGATAATCCATTCATCCTCTTGAACTGGTAAGCTGGAGAGAAAAGGAAACAAGTGCGAAGGGAATAGATTTTGTATAACGAATAGCACCAGCACTATTTTCCTATTACTGCTGTTACCTGGATATTGAATACTATCAATTTAACTCTTCTCTTTTTTTACTACCTTCTCGTTTGAACAATTGACATATGTGTGCATTTTTATTACAATGGAAGAAGAAGGGAAGAGAGGAATACTGAATGTAATGATTCGCCACGGTTGATTGATTAGTTTGTAAGGTGGCATCCATGATTGCTATACTATAAACTATACTCTACGCACATAGACGCGTCTTGACCTTCCGGTACGGGGGGCAAGATTTTAGTAAAAATCCAAAGGGGGGAGCGTTGGTATAATTTTGCTATTGTTACTCTAAAAAACGTCAGGGTGTACCCTTGGGTCACTTTTTCGATTTCGGACGGGGGGGGGGGCAATTGCCCACTTGCCACCCCCTAGTACGCGCCACTGTCTACGCACAATGTACTCACTACTGAGTACACAAACCAAGAACGTCATGCGAAATGCAAGACCATTTTCTTGCGCTGCGATTTGAAAGGATGAACATCTTATATAGGAGTTAAAAGTGTAATAGCTTCCTGCCTTTAGTCTAATTAGTATTTATTTCCTCTCTGCAGGTGAAGCAACTCTCTTGTCTTCCTTTATTTGACAGCGTTATTTGCAAACCCACTGACCTGGATAGCGCTTAACGCCGAATGCCATTTCCGATCTCTTTTCTCTCAGTTTAGGACAAACAAGGTAAGCCCTCACTCTCATGCCCGTCTATCATTACAGTCTTATACCCCTATTTACGTCCAGGTGTGTTATTGTGACATCTACTATCGTCATGGACCTTGAGGGAGTCGAAGGAAGCAACTACCTCGAAGGAGAGGAATCGGAACTGCAGTTTGAGCCTATAGCTCGTCTTCGAGCTAGCACTTGGCCATCAAGTCGCTTCATCCACAATGACAATGACGACGGGGAAGGCGGCGATCAAGAGCACTCTACACCGGATGGAGCCCAAGATAGTGGCCGTTCTTCACATGAAGACACATCAGGCCGTAGACATGATTCGGAGAACATTTCCACGGGAGATGCCACTGGGGCGGGATCGGGTTCGCATACATTCGGACCGTCGGCCGGGCAGGCCAAGAAGAATTCCTCCCGACGAAATGCATGGGGAAACTTGTCATACGCCGATCTCATTACACAGGTACAGTATCTCTTGCTATTCATACTTTCCAATCGAAAAAAGTCTTACTTTTTTCATCCTTTCCAGGCTATTGACAGTTCCGTTGAGAAACGTTTGACTCTCTCTCAAATCTACGACTGGATGGTGCAAAATATTGCCTTCTTCAAAGACAAGGGCGACAGCAATAGCTCCGCTGGATGGAAGGTTTGTTGTCCCCCTCCCCCTCCCCCTTCCCCTCCCTCCCGTGCCTTGGTTGTCGAGAAGTCCGGATAGCTGATTTTTCATCCTATCTTTTCAGAATTCGATTCGCCACAATCTCTCTTTGCATAATCGTTTCAAGCGCGAGCAGAATGAGGGCACAGGTAAGACTATCCATCTTGGACTAAGGTCTGACGTGAGTGAAACTAGTCATTTTCACAGGCAAAAGCTCTTGGTGGACCATCAATCCGGACGCCAAACCGGGCAAGTCGACGCGTCGTCGAGCCGCTAGTATGGAGACGCAAAAGTACGAGAAACGTCGTGGTCGAGTGCGCAAGCAGTTAGAAGAACGCCGGCGTTTGGGCTCAGATGCCGGTGTGTTGTCGTTAAGCCACCGAAGTCCTTCCTCTCCCATTAACGAAGCCAGTGAATACGCTCCGCCCACCTCCGTTTCACCTTTACACAATCCCGCCCTCCTCGCTCTCCAGGAGCCTTTCCGTTCTCGGACCAATTCTAACGCCAGCAGTTATGGCCGTCTCTCGCCCGTGGCCGCTGGCTCCTTTGACGATCACACTCCCGCCTTATCGCCTCATCCCTGGATCCATGACTATGCCTCAACGGCAGAGTTTCAGCCGCAGTTGGCCGACTTGGATCAGATGGCTCAGTCCATGACCATGCAGGACAAGAGCAATAACGGTCCTACTACTGTAAATGGTGAGGCAACAAATATAATAGGTAGACGTGTTCCTTCTTAAACATTGGCATAGAATATGTGTTTGTAGGTCCATTCGTGCATAATACAACAACGGGATATCAGTGGAACAACAATTCGGTGCCGACGTCTCATAGCGCTGGAGTCCGTCAACTAATTCGTCCCGGACAGATTAGACAGTCTCTTCAGCAAGAGCCATTCGCATCAAACGGTCAGCCGTCGACCGTTATGAACGCCCATATTTTTTCGGGAGGCGATCTCTTCTTAATGAAGAATACGCATAAGGTCAGCTTGCTTATACACTTATTTCTGTTAGAGATGTTAGCTGGGCATTTGCCTTAATCTATCCATGATTGTTAGGAGGATTATCCAAAAGAGAAGAATGCAACAAGGTCGGGATCGTTTGGCCGTTTGTCAGATGATCCCAGCCAGATCAAGTTTCGCCAAATGGTGCCGGAGGTTCCTTCACCCTCGCAAACCCAACAGCGACTACCATCAATTGGGCACCAATTTGGAGACCCTCGCCTTGCTAATCACCAGCAGCAGCAACAGCAGGTTCAGCAATCTCCGCATGCCTTCCGTAACTCTCCCCGACCGACATTGGCCGCAAGCAGCACTCTTCCCAGTGGATCCTTCCCCCACGATTTGGACCTTTTTATGGACACAGCCCAGTCAGGCTTCTCGGGTGTGGATGTGGATGAGGTTTTAAAGTACGAGATGACGGTTGGAGGGAATTTACTTGATGTTAACTTTGACTCGTGCATGTCGGGAAGCGCCACCGTTCCTTCCTCATCAACTGAAGGTGGACCCAACCAGAGCCATCAGTCTTCCGGCAGTGCTCTCCATCCATGGTCCTGAATCCAATCCATTTCAGCGAGTCCCATTTTCTACCATTATCTTGTTTTTTAACAATACACGTAGTACTGTATTAATTATGTCAACGAGTTTTATTTCGTTTTTAACCATATATACAGTATATTATTTAATCCAAGAGGTGTGAGTAAATTGTGGATAGATTGTATTGTACAGTGTGTATATACTGTCGTTGTTATTGTTATTGTTTTTTTAATCTTTTTTCTTCCTCCATTATCTCAGCCTCATCCCCTACTCTTTGCGATGCAATTTTATGCTTTGTTGATATACTTTTTTGTTACTGCTGCCGCGGACATATTTCTTTCTGACACATGACATCATTCTCGATGAAATAAATGAACTGTAATTATTAGCTTTGTTGAAATCCCTCCAATCCATACATGATCATCAACACCTTTTTCAAAATAAATTTCAACATCGTATGTAGTGTAACAGCCCATTGCTCCAACACAAGACAAGAGAAGACATTGCATTCCCCATTTGGAGGGCCGCTCTCTTCTTGACAATGACAGTGAGGGAGTGATAATGAATCGTAAAAAGTTAAAATCAAAAAAGAAAGTGGGACTTTTGTACAAGAATGAAAAAAAGATTGACTTTGCTTGCTCGCTCGCGGGCAGGGCAAAGGTGATCATCATCGAACAAAATGAGAAGGAAAAATACTATAATTCGCAGAGTTTGGTTTTGCCGGCTCTTGTGGACTGCTGATTCTGTGATTCATTCATTGGGGAAGGAGGAAAGATGCCGATAGCAGCGGCAGCAGCAATCGTTTAGCTAGCCTGAAACATCCCTGCACTAGCACTAAGACTGACTGAGAAACCGACCAACACCACTCGGAATTAGCTCTTAGTAACGTCCACCTTGGGAACGGATGTCACCAGCTTGTCCCTTAACAGCATATTTTCCCGCGTCAGTTTATCCAGCTGTTCACGGAGTTTAGCGTTCTCCTTCTCCAAGTAGCTGGCTCTTATGGCAATCTGATTTTCTTTCACCCGTCGAGCGTCCTAAAAGAAAAGAACAAATGAAAACATGGAAGAATACGGATAGTATCGCAAGGCAGATTATACCCTTGACCGCTTGGCGGCGAGGTTGTTTTTCCGGCGTCTTGCCCAGTATTTTTCGTCCTTCATTTGCCGAAAGAATAATAAATAGTTAAAATTCGGTACACTCATTAAATAACAGGAGAAATGAAAGATGTCAAGAGGTTGTGCGGGGTTGATTATAATTTTACTCACTTTCATGTCATCCGGGACAAATTGCTTCTTGGACTTTTTCACCATCGGTTGGGGCTTGAGTTCCTCCTCACTGAACCGCCGTCGACGAGGATCAAAGTTGTGCGTACTACCTGCAACATGGCCACAAGAAAGGGTTAATAAGTCGTTGACCGTTTTGTCCTTTGACCCTGTGACGTACCGGGAACAGTGGCCAAAGCCAAATCTGCAGGTGACATGGAGAAATCTAAGACAGCAGTTGTGATAATAAGACAAAATGCTCTTAATTTCTTTGAAATGTATCCTTTGACAGACCTCCTGGAATTTCCGGCCCGATATGCATGCTCTCCTTTCCAATCAGCATATGTGCCGGTCCATTGAGATCATCTGTAAAAGTATTTCAACAGTCGGCATGTTCATTTCCATTTAAATGGGAGAATCATTATTACCTCCAGGGGAGTCTCCTCTGTCTTTGGAGCCGGTGGAACTAGTGACCTTGTTATCCTCTCCGGCAAGATGAGCACGTCCGCTCATGGTCAGTGCATTGGGACTGGAGCAGGATGAGTCCAAGGGACTGCCGACATGATGACCACCGTGACCGGTACTGGTGGTGCCTTGGGCTCCACCTCCCAATCCGTTCTCCGACAGGAACTCGTCCAAATCCATATCTGTAGACAGTATACTTGCAATTGTAGACTGACTTGTGACTGAGTTATACACTACTTACATTCCAGTTTGAAATCATGGCCACTTCCGCCTGGACCACTCATCGAGTCGTACGGATTTGACTTGTCCCATATGCTTGGCCCAAGGAAGGCTTGAGCCGCCGCCGATTCGAAGTGATTGACGTCGACCGGCCATCCTGATTGGCCTTGTCCGGTGACTGGAAGGGACAGTCCGCTGGATGATAGTTGACTGGCAAGGTCTTTCTTGCCGTTCATTGAGAGGACAGCGTTGCTGCTCGTCACTACTTTCCCTGTAACCAGTACAGTAAGTTATGTCATCTACCCTTCCTTAAAGTTAGATCACGCTTTAAGATAATTATATTATTTTAAAATGTAGGTTTACTTTCTAAATAAAGTAATATCTGTAATAAATGTTTTTATATCCCCCCCTGAACAACCATAAGTTTGTTGTCTGTCCACAATGCATGGATGGATAGAAAGATAGCGTTTTTGATGGTCTAGGAAAATTTAACAGTTTGGCCTACTTAAGCCCCCGACATCGACGGACCGACCGGCGACCGAGGAAGGATAGAGCCGCAGCGACGTAATCAACTGGCAGGAGTGTTACATATGCTGTTCTATGCTGTCCTGTCCGTTGACCCCATAACCACAACCAACGGAATAGTCCACCGTTACGGATGCGATGCACATGTACATGATGTACTAGTAAGTAGCAAACCAAATCGCCAGCTTCTCACTTTCCACTGCACTAATAATATTGGCGGGATCAGCGAGCGCGACCACGCCTCCCACAACGCCAGCATCCTTCGATTTGTTAGACTTTTTTTATTTCCTACTCTTCTACAGTACTTTTACATTGTCTGAAATAAATTCATCAGTCATGAATTGAATAATAGTTAATTCAAGCTCAATTAATAATTTCTCTCAATTGATACGGTACTAAAGTATGTACACCGGGATTCCATATTTATTGTAACTGTCTGTTGTTCTGCTTATACAGAGGCTGTTACTCCCGTCTCTTGCTAATTTGATCAAATACCAGAACAATGAATATATTCAACAATATTGATGCCTGCGGTATTCGCGGCAGCTACATAATCTATTTTTCTAGTCAATAATACAACTACCCTGGTTTGGGTTGACTGAATAACAATATTTCCTAAATGGCCCCAAAATGTTAAAATCCTAAAGAAAAAGGTAGGTGTTAAGTGAATTTGTCAAATAAATTGCAATTCCTACGTCGACTGAAGGCAAGAAGATGAGCTCGTTCACAATCCGGTATGTGAAACGGTGGTCCAGAGGAAAAGGAAGCGATCGAATGCGGTGATAGGATAAGACTGTTGTTGTTATTATTAATAATATTCCGACGGATTCTCGCTGGAACAAACTGATCCCGAAAATGGAAAGCCATCATGTAAAGGAATAATAATTATTCCTTAGCTTGCAATTATTGCATCAAGATGTGTCTGTCTATCGTGCCACACCTTCTTCCCTTATACTACGCAAAATGCTCCCCATACATTTCGGAGGAAGAATAATGAAAACAAGCGATAGAAATCAGGAGGACAGAGAGTAAAGGTAATGCCAAATAATGGGCATCACATAATTTTGTGGTGACTATGAAGGAGGGATGGACCTTGGATCAGCGCTGCGAGGCGATCGAGAGTGGACCGAGGGACAAGTACGTCTTTAAGCTGACCAAGGTTACCTACATTAGAGTAGACTAGATAGACCACCGTTTACACTACTGCTCAATGCTTATCGTCCAGGGCCATCCACTCGGTTGTGAGTCTGACGATCGAGGCCAAGGTAGCCAATACTACACAGTATATTGTACGGTAAGTAGTAAACTCTTTCTTACTACACGCAACAGACACAAGAAAAGTATGTGTGAGACTGAGAGCACTTTTCGTTCAATGTCACTCATTTCATTTTCACTATTCATCAAAGATGCAAGGTACCACAACGTATAAACTAGTCGGTAATATTCTATAGACCCTTGAGTGTATGAGGATGAGCGTTGTATACGGTATATGCGGGAGGGAGGTGTGCCAACTACTGCCCCACTCCTAGTGCAATCTAATATAATAAACCGACAATTCCTCCTCAATCTCCCATTCCATCAAACCGAATGAGTATTGGTTATGAAAGAAAGAAAAATCAATTGCTCACTGAAACGGGTTCATCGATGAACCCGAGACGGGGAGTGGAGTAGTGGAGTGGAGAGCCCAGTAAGCTTACTCTAGGTAGACCCAGCCCTCGTTTGTCCGAGTCCGCGACGGAGCAGCGAATGGAGAAAGAGAGAAAGGGTCAACGAACATGCTTCAATGCAGCTTCACTCACTAGCTATATCAGAGAAAGTTTGCACGTGCGCCGAGGTGGAACAAAAGAGAGCAGCATCTAGTGAGGTAACCAATGTGCCGGTCGGTTGGAGTCAACGGAACTCCTCGGTCTGTTAAAAGAAAGAGGCCTTGGCCACCATTGGGACGAGCGACAAGACATAATCATAAACTCACAGCCTGGACGTTCACCTCCACGACGTGCTCGTCGTCCGCCGTTCGTCCTCTGTCTCCGTTCTCGAGACAGACAGGCAGACAGACAAGACAAGACGATGGTTTGCCCTTGAGAGAAACATCAAACTTGTCCCTGTTTTCATTGTACACCAAGACACCAAGGAACCCACAAAGCCCATCCTCCTCCTTATATAATGACCCAAAACACCGGCTCGCTAGTCACTGTACTGTCTGTATGGGCACTACGGGGCAGTATGAGCACCACTGAGCACAGTGCACTGGCAACTGTGTTGTGTGTGTATCTGTCGGTCTGTGGTGGGAAGTAGTTCGTTCGTCGACCCACTTTCTCAGCATGCACGGCATGGTGTTCGGTGCACCCATCCGATCCGACCGCACGTTTTACCAACCATCAAACCTTGCATACGTTTCTTACATTTTGCAAACTATCCTTTTATCTTTCAATTTTCCCTCGAGAAAAACATAATCAGTTAAAAATATAACCATAAACAATAATTCAACTCAGCCCGAGACTTGAAAAGGCTTTAATAGGCAAGTTGCGATAAGAAAAATAGCTCGGCCAGCAATATAATATATTGCTATTAACAAGAAATATAATATTACTAATATTTTAATTAAAACTAACTTTGCGCAATCAAGTAGATTCAAGGTAACGATAACGAAAGATTGTATATATATTTTGAGGCATTAATATTTGTGGCAGATAAGCTGTAGCTATTGTTTCTCAACTACTTGTATCTCAAACTTACGATACTGCCGGTTAGATGTGATGGAATTACTGGGACTTTCAAGTAGACTTTTCAACGTCACCAGCGGCGGAAAAGGTACGGTCAGATTCCGCGGAATGCTATGGCTCATATCCCATTGATTGCAGATTAATCCAAGAGCAAAGCTATCCTTTCCTCCAATTCAACTTCCGCTGTAAACGATAGGCAAATTGATCGATTGATTTTTCCTCCAAACATAATAATTCCCCCAAAAACACCTTAAAGTATAGTATGAAGGTTTTAGTAATTCCGAAGTCCAAGCCGGTCCACAAACAGTATCCTCAACTGCAACAAGCTCTGCTCCAACTTTCGAAACAATAACAAAATTAGGCTAACCACCGCCCACGACAGCAGCAGGGTAGGTAGTAAGTAGGTAGTGTACTTTACAGGGCACGATTTTGTCTTCCTTTCAAAAGCAACTGTTCTATCTAACATAGGAAGAAAAAGGTTTTCTTGCGCTGGGTTGTCTTCTCTAGTCTGCTGGACGAGGAAGGAAATGTATAGAACAAGCGCGTGCCAGCGCACGACCACGAGGAAGGATATATTACTACTATTACTGCTGAGGCTGAGGCTCAACACACAACACAACGTTCGTTGCCGTCGGTATTGGCGAATGGGAAAATGGTAAATACTCTACTGTATGTTTTCCTTTTTGGAAGGCTGGTCCGCGATTACATCACTGACACAGACCGAGAGCCGAGTGAGACCCGACGACGACGAGGTCGATTGACGCTCTGCGTACTTACTACGTATACGAGTTCTACTCGTACTTCTCACCGAGTACCCAGTCCGATGCTCTGCTGGCTTATCAACTTTTTTCGCCTATACTGTACAACCTATGCGATTTGTTATACTTTTGATCAGGAATTATCTCTTTTATAATTTCCAGTAACTGTTAAAATATTTCTAGAACATATTCGTACCGAATTATTTGTTTGATATCAATAAATACTAATAGCAATAAAAAACTTGAAGGTTATTGATTGGTAGCTGTGTCCCCAACTGAAATAATTATAAAATAACTTTTTATCAACATAAGCCTATTTTGAAACAATATAATAGCCAGAACTTGTAGGGACCAAGTGTAGAGGCCCGACGACTCTCGTTGGATTGGACAAAAGTACTTGTCAATGTTAGTTCAGTAAGTATAGTTATTGTAGTTTTGCCCCATACTAGAGATATCAGTGTGTCTCGTGTTTGAAGTGAGACAAATATTTTTCGTTTGAAAAGTATCATGGCATGTGTTATGTGTCGCCATGGTCGGAGATGTTTAGAAAAGAGAAGCTAAAGGAAGCAGCGATGCGGTGCTAAATATTAGATTCCATCAAACCTTCTCTGATTCTCAAAGGAGAATGATGTGTGCTGAAACTGATCACCTTCCAAGAGCATGGCGGTACGCTACGTATTATTATTACACCGACTTGAGTGAGCCACACCAAGTTTGATTTGATATTAAAGACTCTTCTTTTTTCGTGGAAAGGTCTGTCGGAAGACTTGTTGCTATTTTCAAAGCCTCCAGGTCAGACATTTGTCTCTTCCACACTTGAATCTTGTAAATCGAGAACCTGCATTTTGTTTACCACCCCATAAATCAAATGACATTCGAGGTGAAACTAGCCGGAGAACTCTAACTAACAGTAAGCCTGACGGACCTCGATGGTAGCGACCCCTACTGGGTGTCGTTGCTGACGAAAACGTAGAAACGTGGTACGCACGCACAACAGGATGTGCGATTGCACGCTCATGCGTACACATGAGCGTCTGCCGTCTGCTGTCAGTTAATTTCTGTAATAATCAAATTTGCTTTCGTGTATAATATTTACTAATACAAGTACCACCAAATATATTTTACATTTCGAGCTGTGAAATTTCCTAGCAATATTATTCTCTCATTTATCGAGCTGTACGGGGTTTAGCTACGAACGTGCTTTGCTTAAAAATTGCTAACATACTAGAGCCGAGCAGCGAGAATTTGATTTGGCTTGGTTTTGAGTCCAATTCGATCATTGCTTTCCTTTGGCCATTTCCTCCTCTCCTACTTTTCGTCACACATTTTATTTATTGGACTTATCATTTTCTTGCTTTGGATTCAAATTGGACAGCTACAGTGTAGGAATTCCGTACTGCATGTATTCTGTTATAGAAAAGGCAATCAATTCATGAATCAATCAATAGTTTGTTGACAGTGTTACTAAGCAATGGACAGTGAATTGTTGCCGTTTAATTTGCCTGTGAGTTAAAATAGTCACGAATAAATCCCAAGGGTTGTATGTTGTCGCTTGAAACGGGCAGTGGCATTTTCCATGAACAATCAATCACTCGAACTCTGGACATAAGCGTAATAATAAGGTAGTGAGACAGATGGCCCATTCCCATAAAGTGGCGGTGACGTCATCATATCCGTTACATTGGTTGGTTTAATTCCCTTTCAGATCTTGCAAGCGATGCCGGGTACGGGTACTCCTCAGCCAAAGAAAAAGTCGCGTTTCTCGCGAGTAAGCGATAGTGACAGCTCGGAGGAAGAACCATGTCAACCCCAGAAATTTGTTCATTCTCCACCGACAGAATTATCGATGTCTCCAATTCCAAACGCCAAGAGGAAATTCGCACGACAATTCTCCACCGTGAAGGACAGAGATCACGAGCTCGATCAAGGTTTATCATACTATAGTAGTACTAGCAAAAGTTGACACATGGTCTCACTCCCTCTGTGTTGCTCTGCAGACAATATTTCGTTGAGTGGAGTTTCCACTCATGCTCCTTCCCATTTCGGAAAGAAGTCGCCCCGCTGTGCTGGTGCTGGTGCTGCTGGTGGCTCAAAAGACGCCCCATTTCTTCCACCGGCCATTTGCAAGCACCGCAGACTCTCACCAAGCCCGAAACATTTTCTTCGTTCTCATCCTGAGCCTGAACCTGGAGTCATCACTCGAATTACAGATGAAGACAGCCCATTTCCGGAGACGGCTGCAACTAGGACTAGTAAATGCCCAGTACCAAGGGTCAAAAGCAAAACCCAGCAACAGAAAGACCATATCCTAGAAGAAGTAGCCGAACCGGTGTACGAGGTACACAGCAGATGCCACGTTCTCCTCTTTGAGGATTTATGTTATGTCTTCCTTGCTTCAGGTTGAATGCATTCTGGATAAGATAGGACAGGGACCCACAGCAAGGTATCTGATTAAATGGCTTGGCTATGATGAGGAAACTTGGGAGCCTGCTGCTGACTTGGGTACGTTTACATACTAGTACACATCCCAAGAGATTTTAATAATAGTTGCAGTATACGTCGCTTTAGGTAGCTGTAAGGACTTGGTTCGGGACTTTGAAAAGGCGCTGGAGGAGACAAAGACTAGGGCGAAGAAGACGAGGAATCACAGTAAGGTTGCACCGCCATCTGCCATCACAAATGGCAAGCAAGTCGTCAACTTTCGCCCCAGTGGTTCGCTCCTGAGGGCGGTTCTGACGGAAGATCGTTCCCCCTCCCCGGAACTCCGGTTGCCTTCCACGTCAACAGTTCAGATTCGTCCCAAAGTAATAACACTTTTCATACACGTGCACATTGGATTATTTCAGCGCTGTGTTTTCAGGCTGCCCGAATGAAATCTCTCGGTTCGGAACCGTCCACCTCGCGGTCAACCGTTTCCGCTATCCCTCAGCAGAAGACCCTTTTTGTATGTTGTCCATGTAAGCAGTAGCTGGTGTCATTTTAACTAGATTGTCTCGAATCCTAGGAAGAAACTCGTGCTGCTCCTCGTCATCGTTCCCAGACAACGTTCACCGTAGCCGCGATTGGAACGAGCGGAGTGGAGAAGCATTTTCACATTGTAGGCATTTTGGCGCACAAACCAAAAGTAAGATTTAGCGCTGTCATTACAGTGGTAGAGTAGTTTAAGTAAATGTGTTTTGCCTTTTGTTTCAGGAGCTCATCATCCGGTCTCTGGAAGATTGTGATTTTTTGGTTAATTATGCGGGCGAGACACCCAGCGAGTATGTGTCCTATGAAGTGTGTATTAAGGAAATCCCAACGTTTGTCGCTGATTACCTGGCACATATTCCCGCTCTTCTTTGAAACTCGCCTGGTAAGCTCAAGGAGGCACGTACTACTGTAGTAGTTGCCAATAATCACTAGTACTAGACATGCAATTCAATCAATCAAGACCTAAACTGAATGGAGCATTGTTCTCGTTAGAATGGGACAGTCCACTCACGGAGGAAAATGTTCCATTTTGGCTTGGGATGGAAAGGCAAGACAAGTATTTATCAACCGACATTACTTATTGTCACTGCCCAATAGAATCTTGACGTTTCCTTTCTTTCTTTCCTGTATTGCGAAGCCATTGGAGAGGGCAATATCTGTCATGCTTGATTATTTAGCTTGCAGTAGAAAGAAGAATGCTTTTCTTGTGTTTTGTGCCTGTCAGCCTGCACCTTTGCTGAAGATGGCGACACTTGTTTTGTAAATCATACCCTCCCCCCGTTCCATACACGCAGTTAACGAGGCGCTAAAAGACAAACATTCTTTAACGAGTGTTTTTGAATCGTGTTGTTGAAGCAAGCTGAGGGATCGACTTTCCATTTTAATATGCAGGCGAGTCGAGCTAGAGAGGGAGAGGAGGGTGGACACACGCACACTAATCGAGTTGTGAGAATTTATTTTTAAAACAATAACTGCAACTCTCAAAGGCGGCGCACTAGCGTTTGGCAACTGAGGACAGCTAAATTAACCAGTGTCAGTAAAAAAAAACCCAGCGACCCAGGCCGTGCACTCTACTCACTCGCTACTCTTCTGCCTCCTCAGGTTCCCGTCGTGAGCGCTTGCATCGCTCGCTTGCTCCGATCAAGGGAAAGAGGAGGGATGGATGGAAAACATTTAACGATCGCATCCCTCTCCCCCTGCGCCCTGTTAGTCATGTTCTATTCCCTTCCGTTGGAAATATATTTTATGATGATCCCATCGACCGTCACTTTCTCCTTTGCTGAGTCGGATTTTGTGCATATGTGTTTGAGCCGGATGGGAATAAGTAGCGCAGTATGTCATACACCCGAATTGCTCACTCATTTTTATACCTTGGTCGCGGACCTTTCTCTTGGAGGTTGTGTTGTGCATCTCTCACGAGCTATTTTTGCCTAGATGAATGAATAGCCGAGTCTGCCGCATCGCCTTCGATTTGCTTGTGGTTCGCTGAATTGCAGAAAGTGTAAGCTACACTATTACGCAAGGACCTGGATATGCGTTCCCGTTGGGGCAGTGAGTGATTCTGTTTTTCCTGCAGTTGCAGTAGTGTTACAGGTATGTTCCTTGCTTCGCGGCTCGGATTTTATTTAGCGTCCTGCTAAAAGATTTGACTGTACTACGAGCGACGTTTAGTTAAGGTGTAATGAAGCGGAAGGCTCAAATACCGGAAGTAGAAGAGCAGCCTATTTTCTCCTTGTTATCGATAACAAAACAAAAAGAGGTTCACACGACCAAAGCAGCTGTAGTACTTGCAGTCTATGTTCCCCGTCATTCATCCCAGCAAGGCCGCTTCGCTCTAACAACAACAAAAAAGGCCAATGTGTGCATCTGTCTTTGTTTAATGAAAACGGTTTAGTCAAGGGAACCATTAGAGAGGAGACGGAGAGTAGAGGAATGTCGGTCGGCCTGCAAATCAGGGTTTCCTTGTTTAGTCAAACAGTTTGGGTGCGACGCACACAACACATGCATGCACGGTATAATATAATGGGACAATATCGATTCAGCGGACAACATCGTCCGTGGAGCTTGAGCGAGAGAGTTGGATCCATTGGTGGGGAGTGCTGCCTTCCTTCCTGCATCTCTTCCGTCCTTCCCCTTTCTCACTCGTTCAATTCACTCGGCTCATTACGAGTGCGTTTGCTAGGAGCTCATTTACAACGGCAGACATTTATACTGTACATGCACACATCGCATACACACACACATCGCACATGCACTCTAGCTCCAATTTCAAGAACCTCCACTAAAGCTCTTCCGTCCATTAGATAGACGCCATGAGTAAAAACTGCCGCACCCCAAGAGTCTACCATATTATCGATTCAGCAGTGACCTAAGAGTTTACAGTCGAGCCTCATTTTTTGCAGCTTCTAATGTGCTTTTGTCTGTCAAAAGTATTCACATAAAGTACGAGCGGATCAAACAAACCAGAATTTCCTGATATAATAAAAGAGCATGTCCGGTGGATGGTGACTCATGAGATCTTTTGATATTTCAGCGAACACGCTCCGCAGCCTGTCGATTCCATATATATTCTCCCGATACTCATGAAGAAGAGCGGGATATTCTGTTAGATGGGATCATTCCGTCACCCTCCGTCCGGATCCCGCAACGGCAAATGATGAGATGATCCCCTTGCAGCATTGAAAGTTATTGACTTGCCATGAAGATGAAAGAGGGGAAGACGGAGACGTGGAAAGCGGAAACGTAATCTCAACTGAGAAGGATCGAATTCTGGTCTGAAGATTACATTTGCAAGGAGCAAGAGTACCCATTTGAGGGCACCGTTTATCAACCCGTTTAGTCGCTGTCATTCCGATTCCACAAGCAGCCAACATCATTCTCGGTTCGGCGTCAAAGACCAACAGCAACAGCCAACATCCGACACTGTCTTGCTTGGGAATCCCTCGCGGCCTTGTGTACATTTGCCCGACCAAATACCAAATTGGACCGTTTCTTTTATCTTCCTTCCTTTCCTTTCTGTCCCGTCCGTGGATGAGAGGAGGTTTGGTGGACGGTTTTTAGCCGGCAGCCGTCAATAAGACACCCTCTCCTTTCCAGTGTCGCCAAGTCTTTCTATAAAAGCCCAACCATGTCCAAGAATAAGGCCGACACAGCGGACGATCTGGCAACAATGCTCAAATCCGATCCTTATTCCTGCGTCACCAAAGGAAGTGGTCGCGTTTGGTAAGTCTTTTTCTTTTCTCCGTTCAGGCCAGAGAGTGTCTCAACTATCTACCTACCGGGTCGTCGTTTGTTTAGGTGGTACTTTCTGTTGTCCAGCGTCCTGACCTGCTGTGCCTGTCTCCTGCTCGTCCTGGGATGGCGTGTGCTCAATTATTTCTGGGAGGTGATGCACTGCGGCAAGAAGAAGCCTCCTGCTGCACCGGTCAAAGCTGGCCTACCACCATCAATATCAATCGGCGGAAATGCCCCCAAGAGCCCGCTTGGCAAGGAGGCCGCCACCACTCCGGTCGGTCAGAAAGCACTCAGCCCTTCTGGAGGTCCGCAGAAGAATGGACCTGCACCCACAGATATTGGCTGGACGTCAGAGGCAAAGGTACTGTACAACTTGTCTAGAGGTGCTTATGTCAAAAATGTACCAGTTCTATACATCGGTTGTATTTGTTTTGTTTAGGACTGGGCAGGACAATTAATAACTGGTAAGACGAAGAATTCTAACACTTGAATTCTATAGTCAAACCATCCGTCCAAGCAACAGACGGAATGAATCTGCATTTTACGTACGCATTTCATTACAGGCCATACCACAACAGGCCGTGTTTTGGTAAGTGAATTGCCCTTTCCTCAAGGTAATGCATGAAACGATGATTCGGTTAGGATGGAGTCATGGAGCGTGGAGCTCAGGGCTGTTGCTTTTGTTGCTTGCCTGTTGGTGCATTTTAGAAAGGAAATATACATACAGTGCGTGTAGCGAAATCACACGACTAAACGTCGCCACAGCAGCAATTCTCTCTCTCTCATCGAAGCCAAATGATATTTTACTGCTAAAGCGAGCTATTTTTAAAATTAACCACGGTTCTCCCGAAATAGCCCTCAACCGTGGTTATGTATGGACGTTTGAGGTATGCGTGACATGTGTGCCGTTACATTTACTAAAGACCATGTTTTTTTCAGACAATTACTCTAGTTCACTTTGAATTTATCATCATGCCGAGGATTTTAATCTAAAGTCTCAAGTATCCAAGATGTCATAAATCGTAATCCTGCTTGTATTTTATGATTGCAGGTACTTTTGGTCTTCCTGTTGAGCATCGTCTCCTTGGTCATTTACTTTGTGGACGCTACCAAGTAATAGGCTTTATTTACTTATTGTAACAAAGAATAATGATTCTTCACGTGCCATCTTCGTACTCGCATAGTGGGATCGATGTGGAAACGTGTCGGGATTGGGTGGATAGTACGACACTGCAAATTGACTTGGCCTGCAACATCTTCTTCATGGTCTATTTCTGCATCCGGGTAGGTTATGTTCGTTTGATAGTTACGGAGTGAATGTCGGGAGGAGGATGTAACACTAGATCAAGGCCTCGCCAGTGTAACATTAGGTCCTGTCCATCAGACTGTCAGGGTGATTCGTCTGACGTTCAACACTTGTCCCGCTCAATTTACTTCTCTTCTCTGATGTAGCTGCCAATGACCTTTTACAGTTTGTCGCGGCTCCCGACAAGTTTTGGTTCCTCCTGGACGTTTACTCCATCGTTGACTATTGCACCATTCCACCGTCTTTCCTCTCCATCTACCTCAACCGCTCGTGGATCGGTAAGGAAATTTCTAAGACATCCCTCGCTTCCTTATACATATGAGATTGCATTAAAAGTGCCTGGGCTTTGTGGTAGGTCTTCGGTTCATGCGTGCAGTACGTCTGATGACCGTCCCGGACATTCTCACCTACTTGAGCATTCTCAAGACTAGTTCCAGTATTCGGTTGGCCCAGTTGGTTTCCCAATTCGTCAGCCTTTGGCTCACTGCATCAGGCGTCATTCACCTGGTACGTCATCATAGGGGGAACAAAGGATTTATTTGTATATATTATCTTCCATTATTCAGTGTGAAAATACTGGAGACGGATGGAATGACTATGCTAATGCACAGCATCTCACCTTTTGGGAGTGTAAGTCCTTCTGATTGATTGAATCTCTTACTTTAATATAAATATATTGTACATTGAGAATTTGTTGAAGGTGTTTATTTCCTCATCGTCACCATGTCCACGGTGGGATATGGAGATATTTTTTGTAAGACACTCTTTGGCCGGATCCTCAACTCTATCTTCATTCTCTGCGGCCTCGTAAGTTGAAGGCAATAGTAAGTATGACAAGAGTGGGCTGATTTGAAGGAGTGCCTGTTTTATTGCAGGCCATGTTTGCTAGCTACGTTCCAGAAATATTTGAATTAATCGGCACACGGCCAAAGTACATGGGAGAGCATAACCGGGAGCACGGCAAAAAGTACGTCTACTTCATTCTTACCATGCAATCTTAATGCATCTGTATCGATATCTGTTCCTTTCCCAGGCATATCGTCGTCTGTGGACACATTACGTTTGAGTCGGTCTCTCACTTTCTCAAGGATTTCCTCCACGAGGATCGGGAGGACACGGACGTGGAAGTGGTCTTTCTGCATAGGTCAGATGACACACTACAGTATATGCCTTTGAGGCTGTCAATTCATGCATTTACTCTACGTGGTTGCAGAAAAGTGCCTGATTTGGAATTGGAGGGACTGTTCAAGCGTCACTTCACAACGGTACCGTATAGAATAGCCTTAATAATCTCTTTAGTAACGCACATACCAGAATGTACCACTTAACCAAAAAACTGATCAGAATCAAATACTTTATTGTTTCTTGTGAGTCACTAGACGAACGAAAGAGACGTAAATTTCTTCAGAGAATTTTCAGATAACACTAAATAGAGGGTACCGGTAGGTATGAACGAATACAAGACTCGGGGTGATGTGCTTGAGGGTGATTTTTTAAACAGGTCAAGTTTCTTCAAGGCTCCGTAATGAACACCAACGACCTGATACGTGCCAAAACGGACGTTTGCGACTGTGTTCTTGTCATTGCCAACAAATACTGCGCCGATCCCGATGCGGAGGACGCGGGTAAGCACGAAAGATACAAAAAAGTTACATGAAATAGCAACTCCTGAAAAAAGGAAGGAGAAACAAAATTGCTGCAAGTAGAAACAATTGCTCATATTCCGCCTACCATTTAACTGCTTATTATTTTTCACTTTCAGCCAATATTATGCGCGTCATATCCATCAAGAACTACAATGACGATGTAATAAGAATGTGTGGTAGACTGATAACTGCTGCGGCTTCTCCTACGGGATTATTTTCTTCTTTCTAGATTCGCGTTATTATTCAACTGATGCAATATCACAATAAGGTATCTTAATTAGCATTCTTCGCTGTTTCCTGGAAGAATCATCATTTTTCCGTTGACTCTTTAAAGGCGTATCTTCTGAATATTCCAAGTTGGAACTGGAAGCGAGGGGACGATGTCATCTGTTTGGCGGAATTGAAGCTCGGCTTCATTGCTCAGAGTTGTCTGGCGCCGGGATTCTCTACCTTAATGGCTAATCTCTTTGCAATGAGGTCCTTTAAATCGGTAAGTGAGGGGGAGGATGAAGAAAATATGTTTAATTAAAAAGGCTTTTTCCTGTTTGTAGTCTTCGGAGATGGCGCAATGGCAAAATGATTACCTCCGAGGAACCGGTCAGAGAGGAAGCAATAGAAAAGAAGGGAAGATGACAGTGCCTTTGAAGGTATTGATTAGCATTTTTTTGTTCAGGTATGGAGATGTACACGGAAACACTCAGCAACTCCTTTGTCGGAATGACCTTTCCGGAAGCAGCCGAGTATGTGTGCTGTACTAGTAGTGCCGTCTCGGTTACGTCACATCACTTGTCATGTGTTTGTGTTTGTACAGAATTTGCTTCATCAAGCTGAAACTGCTGCTGTTGGCTGTGGACGTTAAGAGTGATGACGGAAATGATCTTACCATCGCCATCAATCCCAACACGCAAATCATAATCAAGGAGAAAACGCAAGGCTTTTTTGTGGCGCAATCAGCCGACGAAGCAAAACGGTGTGGGCACTTTTGTTGCAGTGGTAAGGATGAGGGAGGGAAATCAGTTGGTGAAATGTCTTCTTCTTAGAGCATTATTCTACTGCAAGCACTGTCATGAAGACATTCGGGACGAATCGCTGATCAAGAAGTGCAAGTGTCGAAATTGTAAGATCAACTGCAAAGTCCATCCTCCTTCTTTCCCTTGATGCTCGACTCAATTCCTCCACAGAACGGACTCTCCTAAATAATTGTTTATTGTACCTTTGCTTGGCACCCTTCAACTAATATTACCTGCTAACTCGTTTAAATCATCCTTCCTTCCCTATAGTGGCCCTTTTTCGTCGAGGCGTCAGAACCGTCCAGATTCTGCAGCGCGCAAGTATGGTTCTCCTTATCTAACCCATAACCCGCTCAATCCCCTCCTTCCTCCCTTCTGCCATTTTGGGTTGTTTTGCATTTTCTTAATGACTAACTGACTGATTGTCTGTTTGGCTGTGGCCGCTATGTTTTTGCCTGGAACAACGGTCTGTCATCTCTTTCTCTTAATCCGACCCAATCCTGCTGAACGATCAAAGCAGTACCTCACTGGCACCATCTTTTTCTGCACAGACTTGAATGATTATGTACAATTTCTCCTTGTTTTGTCTTTTGTTCTATTAACCTGGTTCCTGCTGCATGTGTTGGCTGGAAGCTTTTTTCGTGTGTAGCAATAATAATTTGTTGAACCGCATGTGTTGTTCTTGTTTTTCCAGCTCTGATGGAGGAAACGAGCGGCCTTCTTGTTTCAGACCCCGTCAGTCGTTCTTCCTCTCCCACAGCGCTCAAACCAGCCAACAACGCTACCCTCGCGGTAGGGGGCCACAGCGGTGGCGGAGGTGGTCATAATCCCGCCCTCCTTAGCACGGTCGCTCTTCTCAAGGCTAAACGCAAACCGGAAGCCATTGTTCGGCGACAGAGCTCCTACTCACCCGGAACGTAAGTTTCCAGTTGTTTTAAATTCATTTTGATCATAATACCGGTATAAAGTTTTTGGTCTGATGAATCGTAGACCTCAGAGTCAGCAATCAGTCTTAGGGAATGGCCGAAAAATGTCAACGTAAGTGATGCTCCTTTCTGTTATAAAGACTATATTCATTTTATTTTATTACTACACTGTATTTCGAAACGAAGTTTGAGCGTAGGATAATTATTTACAGTACCTATTTCTTCTTTAAAGTGTTCATTGTAAGGTTATTTTGTTGCGATCAAAAGGGTTTCTCTGGTCAGGCGTCAAAGGCGAACCCACTTTGCACCTACAAAATCGATGGTCTCTCCCACGACCTCGTATAATGAAGACGACGAATTTGGCGAAGGTGCATCAGACACTTATTCCATTGACAATGACAATCAGGACCCTTTCAACCACATTCGTTATGATTCAACTGGTAAGGAAATTTTCTTGGGTAAAGTTTTGCAATTTATAGATTGACCCCTTTTTTAGGTATGTTTCATTGGTGTCCGGCTCGACCAATTGAAGACGTAGTCATGGTAAGGTTGATTAGCTGGAAACAGCAGCTGCAATTAATTGTTATTATTGTTTAAAGGACCGACATCAAGCCGCCATTAACGTCCTCCATGGTCACGTTGTCGTTTGCCTGTTTGCGGATGCGGAATCTCCTCTTGTCGGGCTTCGAAATTTGGTGATGCCGCTGCGTGCCAGCAATTTTCATTACCATGAGCTCAAACATGTCGTCATTGTTGGTAATGTCGAATACATGCGGAGGGAATGGCGAAGCTTACAAAATTTGCCCAAGATCACCATCATTAACGTAAGCTAAATATGAAAAGAACCACTGTCAAGAGGGTTTATCGATTGTGATCGGTTGCTTCTCCAATCGGCAGGGTTCCCCACTCAGCCGGGCGGACTTAAGGGCTGTCAACGTCAATCTCTGCGACATGTGCGCCATCCTTTCCGCCAAGATTCCAAACAACGAAGACACTTCTCTGGCTGATAAGGAAGCCATTCTTGCCTCTTTAAATATTAAAGTAATATATGCCGCGAAGCAACGTAGTAGAGAGGAAATGTTTCAAATTGGTCTTGTCTGCTTTCCTAATAGGCAATGAAATTTGAGGAGACAATAGGTATGCATTTATTGTTTGTTAGCATGAGACATATAACCCTTTTGCATACCTACCTGCCTGCATGTTGATTGCTCATTCCGCTGCTTTGCTTTTGTCCCCTTGACAGGCATCCTTACTAACCATCAGTTATCCGGTAATCGTATGGCTCTGTGGCGTTCTTGCCTGTAGATGGATTTGTTCTGTGTTTCGACAATGTAGGCTACAATGTCACTCTTTCATCTTCATCAGCTGTCGACAATGCCGGTGGAGGAGGAGCACCCGACGGTCGTTTGGTAACACTCCAACGCAAGGGATCAGTCTTTGGCTCCAACGTTCCCATGATCACCGAATTAGGTCCGAACGTGTTTTTAATTATTCTCCTAACTTGCTCCAAGATTTGATTTGATATCAACTTCTAGTCAATGATTCCAACGTCCAATTCCTCGACCAAGACGACGACGACGATCCCGATACGGAGCTATACATGACTCAACCTTTCGCCTGTGGAACAGCGTTTGCTGTCAGCGTTCTTGATTCTCTCATGAGCACGGTATAAATTTTTCTCAAGCATCGTACGTGAATTGTAGTAGTATAATTGCCTCATCTATTGCCGTTTCAGACATACTTCAACCAGAATGCTCTAACATTGATAAGGACAATGATAACCGGTGGCGCCACTCCGGAGCTAGAGTTGATTCTGGCGGAAGGGGCCGGTCTCATCGGTGGGTATAGCACCCTTCAAATTCTCTCCAACAGAGATCGCTGTCAAGTTAATCAGATACCCATTAACGTCGGACCACTCTCAAAGCATACGGTAAACTTATCTTGCTTTCTAGGCTTTCTTCTGACCAATTTAACTTTTATTTGCATCACAACTCTATTGTACAGCACGCGAGTTATGGAGAACTGTTTGTGGACGCTATCCGGTCATATGGAATGCTGTGTATCGGTATTTCCCGTCTACGTGATCTCAACAACACCGCCAGTCAGTCACCCAGACGTTACGTCATCACCAACCCTCCTGATGACTTTAAGGTACAGTGGGGATAGTTTTTGTGAAAAAAATTAATATGTCACAAATATATATTGTTTTACAGCTGCACGCTTCAGACAGAATATTTGTTCTACAGCAGTTTGACCCCGGTTTAGAGTATTCCCCCAGTGAGGTAGGCTCCACAGACAATGGTAAATAAGATTAGTAGTAACTGATTGATGCTCATCCACAGGAGGACAACTCCAAGTACCCGTTGATTCGGCCCCTACAAGGCGCTGATAACCCCGTGAAAGCTCCCGGTGCAGTTCCGCAACCCGGCCAAAGAGACCCCAATAGTCAAGTTTTATTGTGTAGCAGCATGACAGACGGACCTTACTCTTATATCGGTTAACTTAGCTGTTTTTCTTTTCACCTTCCAAAGAAGATGCCTTAGTATGTTGCTGATTTTTGATGCGCAACTTCCGGTAACAATTTATGTCTCGTATCGCCACCGTTACTCAGTTGTTAGTCGGTGTTTGTTGACTTTTGGACAAGATGATTTCGGAGAACTATGAACTAGTAGAGGAAAAGTGTAAACTTGCTTGTATAACCTTTGACTTGTGGTCGTCAGGTTGTAAAGGAGTTATTAGCACAATATGTGCACACCATATCGGAAAGACGCATCACATACTTGTTGGGTACGTGGTCTTTCTTGGCCAAGTTTGTGTGGGAAAAGATGGCCAGGGAGCGATATCGATTCGGTTGCATAACATGCGCTNTCCTTCGCGCCTATGTTGTTGCTGCTCCTTCTGGCGAACAATCTTGTCCTGGTCCCGGCCAACGAACCGGTAGGTCCAGCAACGTTTACTAGTATATGTACAGAGTTTCCTTTTCCTATTGTCAAATCGACAATGCTCAATTCCCGATTGATTGTTTCCACATAGGCTGATGGAGACGGTTCCGGGAGGCATGTTTTTGTCTCAAGACAGGAGCGTTCTTTCAGGGCGGAAAAGCACAAATGCAGTGCAAACTGCGAGCAACGGTGTCGCAACGCTCAACACCGAGATGGCGAGTGCCAGGGAACTATAGGCAATTATCATTGTGTCTGTTTTAACTAAGCTTTCATTCACAAACAGACTAGTTGACGCTGAGTCAATTGTAGGCGCCTTTTGTTGTATGTTTAATAGAAATGAATTAGTGTTGGTGCATAAAGTCGCCTTAATAATGGAAAAAATATATCGATTAATAATTTTGATAAAAGGTGCGATGTGGTGTCTGGTGAGCTTTGGATAGAGCATTCAATTTTTTAAGAGAATAAAGATTAAATGGGACGGTTTGACGAAAGTATTCGGACAAAAGTGCTTGCAATATCGTGCAACAATCATTAACTACTTTGAGACATTAACGTCCACCGGGTCCTTCTTAATCAAGTCCAACGGCTCATCAGGAGAGTCTTCTGTCGAATAACACTTGGATGTAATATCAGGAGGCTGCGCGGTGCTGATGGTAGTAATATCGCTCGACGACAAAGCCGGCACCCACGGTCGAAAGGGTCCGACGAATGGTGACTCGCCTGGGTGAAGTGTGGTTGATGCTGTGAACAACGGCAGAATCGCCATTGTGTTTTCACGCGAACCGGTAAGCGTTGCTGTTGGTGCAGACAGTCCGGCAAGTAGGTCGCAAAATGGACTGGGGAAAAAGAGCGGGGTCAGACCAAAGTTAAGACCGGGAATGAAAGTGTCGCTGGACCAGTGGAAAGTTGCAGTCTGAGTTTGCGGTTGTACTGGACTGCTCAACTGTACTGGAGCCACGGGCTCTTTTTTCACTTCCCCCGGGCTGAATGTGTTAACCGGGCTTGTCGGCGGGGACGATGAGGAGGCAGAAGTCTTTTCTCCTCCTGTTCCAGGTGGGTTCTTAGTGACAAAATTTCGTTCCTTAATTTTATACTCGAGTGTACTGTGTGGGATCCCGTAGAAATGGCCCGCACGATGCACCGTCATGTCGCCTTTGCGAACGGCCTTGAGAGCCTCTTCCAGGTCACCTAAATAATAGCTCCGTCAAGAAAATGCGAAACGCCTAAGTGACGGCTTCCATCTTAACTATATACAACGACTGACCCTTGTCATAACGCCGGTAACGTCCTCTTTTATAACTGAGAGGTTCCCGTTCCCTCTCTTGCTCGTCCGCCTTGCTTTTTTCGGTAATGTGACGGGAAATGATTTCTTTCAAAGCCGAGGTAAGGTCCGCACTAGCCGCCCGTTTCAGTCCTGGACTAGAATGAGCGGTTTTTGATAAAGACCGAGGTTTTATTTGAGCCGGGGTGGTAACGTTGCTTGAGCTGCATTTGTGAGTCGAAAGCTTTCCCACCTAAAATGAAGTTTGCTTAAAATTGACCTTTTGACATTATTCATGTCATATAACCTTGTTACGCAGTGTTGAGCGAGGAATGCCAAAAATGATGGCAGCCTTACGAGTGCCGACTCGACCACATTCCACTTCGTCGATGGCCGAACGCAGTTCTGCGGGGGAATATTTTCGCTGATGGCCTTTTTTGCCATTCTTCTTCGACACCGGTGGAGGAGGTACACTTTCTGTGGTAATCGGGACGACTAGTGGCGAGGCTGCAGCTGTGTTAGTCCTTTTTACTGCAATATTGTTTGCTTCTTCGGAGAAGGCTGGGGGCAAGATATAGCCTCCTCGAGGATCAGCATTAGCTACACAAAATACGCAGGTCCCCAATCCTTCGACTGACCAATCGGTGCCGTAGGAAATGGTCGGCAAAAAAGCTGTAGAATGAAAGAGTTGTTCTCGCCGAGTCAGGAGTCCATCCTTGACATTAGGTCTATTTCGAGGCATGACCGAGTTTCGGTCTTTCATTCGTATAGATCCCATTATATAGCTGACCGCAAGTTCCAATCCTGTACAATAGAATAATTACTGTGGTTTATACCGTAGTTGATAAATCCGAGGCCGGTGTTGTTGTTACCTGTAGCGCAAGTAACCTGGCTCATCGTTTTCCGCAGCGTTTTCCGGAGCGAGTGTAGCTTCCGCTGACATCGGAATGGAGAATGACACAAATCGGTGGGAATACGCTCCATGATACATCTGAAGGTGCTCTTGTTATCGCAAATCTGGTGAGAGTGACCTATGGTAAGGTCCGTCGATCGTGCGATGAGACTTGGCTTGTCCTCCATCAATTCGAGTTCTCGGAGCATTCGGTGGACCGTTCTGCTTGTCAAACTTTCACTTGCCCCTTCATCAGAAGGACACTTCAGTCCGTCTTTCATTTCTTTAAATCTATAAAATACTTTTGAATGGCTGTCCTCAACGGGAAAGTAAAAGAATTACTCTTATTAGTCACGGGTGCCTTTCTGGATTGGTAATTGAGCGCGAGGTTTATGAGTGAGAAGAGCCGGCTGCCTGCGTGACGTCAGGAGATTAGATTATCAGTGAGAGCTCTTCAAAAATTGGCTTATTCCTTGATCCGCGGGGCGTCCTTTCTTTCTTTTTTCTCCCCTCTCCCCGCTCCCCACTCCACTCCTCCTCTAGGCCGTCCGGGTCTTTGCCTCTACGCATCATCCTCTGGCCCCATTGCCAAAATTAGTCTCGACCTGCAAATTTGCAACCTGTTATCGATTTTTATTTCGGGTGCAACCTAAACTCACATGATGTAATAACACATAGGTAAAATGGCAAAACTCATCACACAAACACACACGGGATGGAAGGTCATTTTGAAATTGGCAAAATACCAACATATAGAACGGGTAACATCCAATTGAAATGAGAGATGCAGGTTGGTTATAAATTTGCATAATGATTGTTGGAATTAAAGCAATAAGCACTTTATTTTTTGTCCTAATAAACAAAGTAGATCATAAACAATTAATCTTTAAAAATCTCAAATACTGTGGCGATTGGAACAGTTACTAAATTCTATGGAGAATCTCAGGTCATGGAGAGCCTTATTTTTACTTAGGACATACCCTACAAGGCAGCCTTAAATTGCTTTTTCCACTTACTTCAATCGAAGGAATATGAATGCAGAAAGAAGACAATAAAGACCGATTGTGAAAAATGGTCGCTTATCGTAGAAAGAAAGAAGGATTTGTCTTTGAGAAATGGCGTTTGGAGAGAGGGTAGTGCCGTTCATTGGTATGAGTATAGAAAAAGAAAAGATGCTATAAATGTAGTGGCAACTGGAAAGCAAGCAGTGTATCGGCGAACCTGGTTATAAATATGACAGGAAGCACTAAAGCTTACCACTACCTTTCTTTTAGTGTGAGGCCGCCTCTTTTTAGTCGGTCGGCGAGTAGAGTACTCCCCCTTCCCCATAATCCATGAAGTATGCATAGGTAGAGACAATTATTAAGTGGGAGGGAGAAAGAGGGAGAGAGGAAGGAGCTATCATCCTGTTTTACTTGTTCAAAAATCGACCGGCCGAAATCTTTTATCTTGACTGTTGGTACCGATGTTGCACCTTTTCGAGTGACAAGCTAGGCTACTGTCCTGCGCGGGAGCGTTCATGTGCCATGTATTTAGGGTACATATTGCAATTACAGTGTTCTGCCACGAGAATTGTCAATTTGCGTCGAGATTAAAAGGAAAAGTCTACATTATTGTTTATAAATGGCACAAAAACTTGCCTACAAAATTACAAAACGAGAAAAGCTTTAAAGAAAAAAATTCGGTCTGTGAAAGCCCACGGAACGGGACAATTTGGAGAGATAAAATACTAGGACTCATTTCAAAAGGCGTTATCTTTACCTACAAACATAAAATAAGGCTCAACAATAATCACAAATTATTCCAAATGCGAATGCTCCGATCCTTTTCAAGACCTCCCGATGCGATAATCCTTTGAAAGGGATGACAGGCCGTCGCACAGCAAACGTCTTTGTGGTATTCCAAAGTCTTTAGCACTTTTCGCGTATTCACATCCCAAACGTACAACTTTCCATCTTCAGATCCCGAGACCACCGACACAGGCTCACCGGACCTGCCGGCGCAAAGAAAACTTGCAGGAATGCAGTACTTTTCGTTCTCGTGACCCTGCAAAAGAACCAAAACCAAGGCTTTAAAACAATTTCGGAACGCTATGGAGGCAAGCCGAGTGTGATGTGGTCACCTGAAAGGCTCGCTTCTCTTTTGTCCTGAGATAATCCCAGAGTTTGATTGAACTGTTGACGTGAGAAACGAGGATGTATCGGCCATTGGGGGAAAAACGAGCGCTCCCAACCATGGGATTGGATTGTTCCACCAAAGTCTTAAGGCAGTGGCCTGTCGCTACTTCCCAAATTCGACATAGACCCTGTCAATAATAATAATAGACACTTACCACATACTAAAGGAATTGCAGATGCAATCTCAGACCTCATTATCGACACATGTTATACATCTATACATACATCGGTACTGGCACTCAACAGAATGTGACTGTCCTTGTGAAATTCCAGTGACGTCACAGGATAGGAAGTATGGCAGGCCACAGTTCGGATGAAAGTACCAGTCCTGGTATCCCAGTAAATTACCATACCATCCGCTCCACCTGACGCGATCATATTGCCCTAAAAAAAGCAAAGAACTGTCTTGTTTATTTGTCGGACAAAGACATAATGGCCGACTGGCCTTTCACCGTTAATTCCATTGCATAATATTTTACGGTACTCGTACGGAACCTACTCAAGCTAAAAAAGCCAAAATATCAATCAATGAAAGGGACAGGCGAGGAACCAAGGTGCAGTACGAGTACCAATATAATCACATCAACCAATCAATCACCCGGCGAAACCCGTGCTGCCCCTTTTTTTCTTACCTGAACATTCCAGGCGCAGCTAAAGGCGCTTATTTCATGGCCCCTCATCGTTCTAATGCAAACACCCTTCTCGACGTCCCAAATTTTGACGGTGCGATCATCGGAAGCAGATGCTAGGAAGCGTCCATCATTGGACCATTGCACTTCATCCACTCCCAGCTGATGACCCAAAAGTTGTCGCTCACGTCCTCCATTCACATGATTCCACAAAAAGATGAACCCGTCTGCTCCTGCGCTGCAGAGGCATGTGCCATTTGGGTGGAATTTCAAAGATGAGATACCGCGGGAATGTGCGGGCTCCAATGTGAGATTGCCTAAATAGTCTGCTTCAAGCTTACTGCTCCACATGACATTATTCATTCCTCCTCCTCTACCGCGTCCGTTTGTGGTTGGCAGGAAGAGACGAGGTGGCCGCAGAGGTATTTCCGGCGACACATCTCGCACCTCCATCATTCGTCCCGATCCCAATCCAGGCTGCGCGAAAAAGGAAATGTTTACTTTTTCTTAGAGGGAGGGGCGTTAGGGGTCCGGCCGATATTAAAAGACAAGTTGGGGCGGAGTTTAAAACGTCACCTTTTTCTAGGTTGTTTACTGGAATGATTTTTGTCTCCTGTGTCCGCACTGCTTCTTTGCTTGATTGAGGCTTGGGATGCATACAATGTCTCTTTCCACGACAACATTTAAATGGTTGGATTTACTCGAATCAGAGTTTGACCGAGGTAAGCGAAGAGACTGAACCGCATGGCACAAACAAACTCTTTTTTTGTCTTTCTTTACAGCCTACGTGGAATTGGACGGCATCCTTTGCCATCCGGAGGCCGAAATTGAATACGTTATCGGACCTGCGCGTCAAAAAATGGCTCTTCTATGCGCAACGTTTGCTCAGTTATCGGAGAAGGCCCAGACTGTGTTCCAGAGTAATGCCAAGTTGGAGGTACGTTTTGTCGTTTGATCTATCGATTGATGGTTGTTGTATCGGATATTGGAAAGTTCATTCCCTGGCCAATCCTCAATCAATCGACACAAATATAGTAGAAACGTTGACTAGAATGATCTGCCAGGTTGCAGGTACTGTATTCCAGCAAGCCTGTGCGTATTTAATGTTGTTATTAATAAGATGAGAAAATAATAAAATCGGGGAAATGAGGAATTTTGGTTGTTACAGGCCCAAATATGCAACCTTCGTCGGGATCTGGTGGAAGCGCAATCTCAACGGGATTGTATAGAACAAGAGCACCGAAATCTCCTATTCCAGGTGCACAAGGCCCAGTTGGAGAATGTTAAGGACCGACCGGAAGGGCATGCCATTCTTCTTAGCTTGGTACAGTACGCAGAGAAACATGTAATGTAAGTAATGTGATAGAGAATTGATCCTTGTGTTTGTAGATGCATGGCAGAGGTGATTCAAATTCGGTATCTCTTGATGAAGCGCGTCTCAACCGAGAGGTGCTTCAGTTGAGGAAGGAAAACCTGCAATTGCGTGAGTCGTTAATCTACCAGCAAAGCAAACTTTTTGGGGCACATCTTGCTGCTCGCTACCTCGACAAAGAACTCGCGGGAAGGTACTCTACGCTCTATAGACACATTTACTCACGAGGCACATTAAATTACATTATCCTCCTCTTTTGTGCAGAATACAACAGATTCAACTTCTGGCTCGTGATTCTAAAGCATATCAACACAATCAATTGTGGGATCAGTTAGAATCGGAAATCAGCCTACAGAGGCATAAAACAGTACGTCCGCCTTGGTTGCTTTTTCCGATGGAGGTATATAAAAGAATTTGCTTTGATAGATCGTTCAGGCTTGCCGAAGTAGAAGCCAACGGAAAGAAGCGCGTCGAAAGAGTGAAAATGTAACTTTTGTTCTTGTTCCCAGCTATTTCCTATCAAGCAATGTCTCAATGTTAACAGGCACAACTAACACCTCCAACCGCTTTTGTGGATGATTATGTTCCGCCTGCCCCTAAGCCGTCGAATAATCTGGCGGGTGTTGTGCGGCAGGTGGAAATTTACAAGCAGCCTGGTGTGAATGTTGGTCTGGCCGTGACGGTATGCTCAGCACTAGTAGAGCCGGTCATTTCTCAACACAACTAAATTGTGTCTTTTTTGGGATGCAGGGCGGTCAAGACCACGGAGTTCCTATCTTGATTTCCGAAATTAAAGCTGGAATGTTAGCGGAGGCGAATGGTAAATTCATCGTTGGTGATGCAGTTCTCTCTGTTAATGGGATCGATCTCCAAAGAGCCAAGCACAGTGAGGCCGTCCAAGTGCTTTCACAACTCGTAAGGAGATAGAAGGGCGGGCGTTTGTGTGTTTTATCATTTTTTGTCGACATTTTTTATATCTTTTTAACAGGAAGGAAACGTCATTTTTGAATTGCTTTATGTCCAGCCGGAATCTGACGAGGATGGCTCGGTGGAAGATATACAGTATGCTTGAAAGACACAGTAGTGCGTGATATATTTGAAGCTTCTATCAGGTTGTGCTTCCTTTTATTTAGCTTCGGATTTGATCATTCTGGAACTATGGACAGCAAACCAGACAGCCTTCGAGCTCTTAGTGCGCGTTCAGACTCTAATTCTGCCACCAGCCGGATAAGTCAGCTAAGGCGTCCCCGGTTTCCCGGCCGAGCTGTGGATGTGACAGGACAGGATTCCTCCCCCGTGGCTCACGAGACCACCTCCGTTTAAAAACTATCGGAATGTGTTTGGCTTTTCTCCTTCAAGTTATTAAATGCTTTTAATCTTTACGGAGACAGTTACTTTTCTTCGCACAGTGCTGTCGTTTCTCATCAGATGCTCTTGTCTTTGTCATGCTGTCGGTCAGAGTTTGTGATAAGATTGTGGATTGTGAAGCTCTTTAAAAACCACTAAAGGATTTGCAGCTTGGAAAATGATATTGATCGCATGAATTGTTAGCTGTTCGAAAGGGGCGCTGCAATGCAGGTGTTAGCAACACTTGACGAGCTTATTGCGCCTTTAAATATTGCTGTTGATTTTTATTGCCAAATTTACATAAGGTTTGTTGTGTTGTGGGTCGGTTGCAGTGATTAGATGATGAATTTACAGCACAATCGTTTATTGTCCCAGTAATTCTGGGCACGTCCGGCATGTAAAAAGACCCATTCACTCTCAAAGTAACGATTATTCTTTCATCTGTCCATATGTAGGGTATCAACATTTTTTAATTGCGTCGCTCACAGTTGAGACAGTGCCATCAATCTATGTCTGCATCATCCTCACATTTATTGAATCGCTCCTGAATTCGGTAGACCTTATCGTGGCTTAACCGTCAAGAGTTGTTAATGTGGTCGGGCGTGACTTGAGCTCATTCCATGAGTGTTCATAGTGTTGATTGTTTAGCCGTTACAAAGTAAAAAATGAACTTTATTTCTCATGCGCGAATTATGAGACCTTCCCAGGCCGCATTTTGACTTGTCACAGACATTACTCTCTTCTCATGATTCAAACGCCTCAACGCTGCAATACCATGCCGTGGTTTCCTCTTTTTAATTATATTCCTAGACAATAATTTCTAAATTATCCGTTCATCTTGACATGTATTATTAACAATGGAGCAATTTCATTATTTGTCGGATCAGCATTCCTCCGCCTGTTACGATCATCAACAAGGCGTTCAGAATTCAGCCCGATTGACTGACTGCTTGTACACCTCTTCCCACCACCAGACATACTTTTTCGAGAGAGTTGCAGTTATTAATACGTAAATTAACGAGACAAGCTATAGGCTTCTCAACCACTTGATTTCAAAATGAATCAATCACAACTTTTTCAGGCTCCCCATTCCAGAACTTGTTCCTCCAAGACCGAAACAGCAAGCTCAACGTCTTCCTGCGGAAACCGGAATCAAGTAAGTTAATTTAGTTTAAATAGCGAAAATACTTGAGGACAAAAAATCTCAATATACATAGATCCTAAATTCGTAATTAAGCAATTTAAGGATAATCAGAACAATCGACTTGGAAGAAGCACGAAAGACGTTGTCTTTAGTTAGTCAGTTAGTTTCAGCGGAATATGACTTGAATATTATATTAAACAGTATAGGAATAATGGTCATTAAATCAATAGAGTATTAGTAGTACATGTGGTCGACCTTGGTCAATTTGCACTTCCCATGGGAAAATAGTCCAAACTGTCTCGTAATGAGAGATACAGAGTATAAACTAAATAGATATGCAAATCCTACTCCCATTCCAGTTACTTACATTTCTACTTAACTAAATGAGCCGAGAGCATTCCACAACACGGATAGACCGGATTTAGGTGATTCCAGTTCCATTTTATTACAGTGCATACTACTGTAGAGTGGATGGTGTGTGCGGAATCAAAAATTTAGAAAAAAGCGTGACCTTTCACTCTTTGCATAGTGAAAATATAATGAGATCAATCAGCAGATCAAGTTCAACAGTGATGATTTGGCTGAAAATGAGGCTGCTACTGTATAGCTTTCCGTTTTACTTTCTTTGTTATAATTAGAAAAGGGACTAAAATGTACAGATAAAAATGACCCAACAACAAATCTTTAGTGTACTTACATATATACATATGAGAGATGACTTCCTCCAGAGTTCCGACTAACTACTAACTAAACTAGCGATAGTATGTGTGAGGAGAGGAATGATGATTTCTGATCAGAGTAAAATGAGGCTACGATGATGCAATGTATCATAATTGGCGGACAATGCTTCGTTTATACAGTATGCTAATCAAGTGGAAGACTTGGTCTTTGATGAAGGAAATAACCAATTTTCTGGCAAATAAGGGACAACTTTTGTATTGGGAATTGCGCTCGTCTCTTTTCCTTCCTTGCTGCGCATTGAGAAGCGAGGTTTGGTTTTGCATGGCAAACACGTACTGCGTGTATGTTCAGTACTGTATATAGATGGCTAGACATTTTGGTCGAGTAGGGTTGGTTTTAATCCTCCAAGGAGACGTTAGCATCACTCATCTATCTGTCTTGATGAAGGAAGAAAGCCTTTTGACTTGCAGCTAACATCAATGTGAGCTGGTTTGCACTTTAGAAGCTACGTTAGAAAAGGTGACCATATAAACATATAGGCGAACCTTGTGACCTCGAATAATTTACGCCACGACGGCAGACCTATAAGGTTCCTTCCCCTCCCCTTGATGCCACACGAACAAATGGTCTTGGTGAATGAAATACGTGAAGGACGAACTTGTTCTTCCTCGATCCTTGATGAGGAATTCACGTCAAGAGGTTTGCAACAACCGCTGAGCTCCTCCAACGAGGTGATGGCTCATCGAAATCATGGTCAACCGCCGCAGCATGTGACTAATTCTTCGGTGATGCAGCTTCATCGAATGGTCTTCCCTGTCCATTCTCTGCCGTTTGGTGCGCCTGTCTATCACATTTCACATAATTCCGGTCATGTTGATTCTCGCCTCGCTGGACTGCCTTGGTGCGTTCCCCTCACTCATCTTTCATTTGACCACTTTAAATCAAACCGAATCTTGAGCTTGATCTATCTAATGGAGCATCGAAACATTCGCTTGTAATTGTTATCCATACTTGCTTGGGAAGGAATCTATTATGTCATTTAATTTCTCTATTTAAGTGTTACCGAAATACGCCGAGAAAAGTCAAGAGATGCGGCCAGGAGCCGCCGCGGAAAGGAGAACTACGAGTTTCTGAGCCTTTCAAGGCTGCTGCCGCTTCCGTCTGCCATCACTGGACAGCTTGACAAGGCATCCATTATTCGGTTGTGCATTAGTACCCTTAAGCTCCGCAAGTTTGCGCGCCAGGGTGAGCCGCCCTGGCCGATGGCACCGCCGAAACTCTCCAATCACGGTATGCACCTGCTTCTGAAATCTTTATGCTTTTAATCTTATTCCAAGGTTCTCAATTAAGTTGGTGCCCTTGCCAAAACCACAACAGACATATAATTAATATGTGGTGGACAAATTACGTCGTGGTGGGGGCATGCGTAAAAAATCCTATTTTTGCAAGAGTTTCCTATTACAATTTGGCACTTTTAGGGAGGACGGGTACAGCTCCCAATATCGAATTTCGACGTAATTTGTATGGTAGGTGCTTTGCTTTCCCTTAATATCTCAATAGAAGAAATATTGATAAATTAAACTATTTTGGTACTGCTAGCGGTGGTAGAGTTAAATTGCTGTAGCAGTAGCAGAATACTAACAGTGTGTCCTCGGCGATGAATATTGCCGAATGTCAACCCTTGGGCGAGTAATCTGATCTGGAGACGGCGGTATTGATTATGCAAATCCCATTCAGGCATGCAATCCGCACTCTAATTTACTCTCATTACTGGAGGATGGAGCTTTATTGACAGCAAGTATACAGGGGGTAATTGGCCGTCCTCAAAGATCCCTGGACAGTCCAAAGTAGATTATCCAGCTCTTGAAACTTTATTCTACTCTGCTCACAATTTGATCCCTACAACTCCAGTAGAGAAAAGAATAATTTATTTAGATCAAGCAGCTATGATTTTGATAAAATGTTTCGTTTCAGGACGGTATTCAAAGCATTTGGCGTGAATTTTATAGAAACCAGCCAGTTACACTTTTGTGACAAAAGTGAGTTTGCACTATTTTCTGACAGAGGGGTGAATGACCAACATTTTGAATGCTTGGTTTATGCACGATTCGGACTGGAAGTAACGAAGTAACGGGATAATAACCAAGCACAAGACCAAAAACGACTTTTCGAGAAAAAAACTTGGAAAGATTTCAGCCTTTAGATATCGATAATTTTGCTCCCATTGATCCGAAAATCAAAATGTTTATTTATTACAACGATAAACACTGCTGTGAACAAAAAAACGTTGCTTTTTACTCAATCGGTATGGTATCTGTCTCAGAATCGGGCGTAACCGATGCTACAAAAAAAATTGTAACGAACGTAACGGCCGTCTGAAAAAAAATTGAAAGTACTTGAAACCAGCAAATGAAAAGAATGATACAAAGTATAAAGGACCAAGTTAATCTATTGACATATGTGAGAAAGAAATTTCCACATCCGCTGTCTACGAAGATCCAATGGTAGCAGAATCTTGTATAACTATCAAAATTCAGCGCGTTTATCCTCTTTTACGGGCATCACAATCTGCTTGTCAAGATATTCTCTTCTGCTTTTCGTCAATTCAGGTGGCAGAACCACATCAGGGAACAGCTTAATAAAATTTATTTTGACCAGTTTCCAGTTGCAGAACGTTGTGTACTGCGCAATGTACTGCGCAATGCATTGCGCAAGCGTGCTGGAGAAAAGTGCCCTCTGTGCTAACTTAGTTTCCGAGAAAACCGTTCAATATTTTTCCTTTTTTTAAACGCTAAATGATAGAGGAATGTTTTCTCCTGATTATCAGCTGGATAGCTCGTTTTCTATAATTTGTCACCGAACGTCGGTTACACTCGATTTCTGAATAAATGGAAAAAAGTGTAACTGGCTAGTTTCTATAAAATTCACGCCAATTTATGTTAAAATTTATTTATAACATTGTCTTCTTTCTTTTACTAGAAAAACGGCTGCCTGTCCCAGTATCGTCACGAGAGTCGGTGGAGATTAATTTTGGCTCTCATGTTTTACAAGTACTCTTTTTTACTAATCCAAAAACGAATAGTTCCGATAAAGTAGACATTAATACTGAATCATGTTTTTCAGGCACATGATGGGTTTGTGGTGGCGCTCTCGGCGGAAGGCCATATTCTTTACATTTCCGAGACCGTCTCCGTCTACTTGGGACTTTCACAAGTAAAATTAAAAAAACCAGGCCTGTCTCAATTTTATCTGACTGCTCTGGCAAGTTTTTCGGTAGGTTGAACTGACCGGAAGCAGTTTATTTGAATACGTCCATGAAGGTTCGCGTTCTATTCGACTGAATCCGACACTGAATGACATTAACCTTTCTTTGTGTTCTTTCGCTCAGAGGACCGGATGGAACTGGCCGAGGCGTTAAATATTCCTTGGGACCCGGCCGTAATCTTCCAAGATGTCGATCCGCCAACAAGATTGCCCAGTCAGGAGCCATCTTCTGATTCGGAAGATGGAATGTTCATCGGTCCCCTTTCCATGCGAGCTGATCGACCTTTCGGAAACACCAGCATTGGTAAGAGTACAATATCTTCTCACTCTCAATCCTGGAAGGGAAAAAAATTTTCTTTAATTTTCACGTGGTAATTTTCAGTTAGTAAGCTTCCTTTCACCTCGGCGGGATGGAAATTGTGTTTGCATAAAGTTAAGACCAACTACTGCGTCCGCTTCCGGTCGACGCTGACGAAGCGCGGCGTCCAAATGAAGTACTCTGGTTATCGGGTAAGATACTCTACCCATTTGCCATTGTTTGCAGAGATGATGCCGTTCATGTTGATTGGTTGCACAGGTTTTGTCTCTCCAGTGGAATGCGAGGGTCGGGAACCCTTCTTCCTCCGAGCACTCTACCTCAGATAGGTCAACCTTGACGAACTATGGTTTCACAATGTGCGCCACTGCTCTTCCATCGCTGAATATGAATGAACTCCGAGTGGACAAGTCAAGCTTTACCATGAAGGTTAGTGTTCACAGCTCTACCATCATGAAGGTTCTTAAAATGTACGGCTAGACCAAATTGTGATACTGTTTTGGTTATTTCAGTTGGCTTTAGACTTCAAAGTGCTATCATGTGATCCCAAGTAAATTTGTTCCCGAGAAAGACGAATTGTTACATCATCTGAATAAGGTCCGTTTCTTGGGCCCTTTAGGATTGAGGAGCTTTTGGAATATTCTCCTGAGCGAGTGGTCGATGCCAGCTATTACAATTTAACCTACGGGGCTGACCACGACCTTGTCTGTGAATTGCATCGTGACGGTAAGTCATTTCATTTCATGTCCAAGCCGAACAACAGTTTACCGTAATCGTAGGACTAACCAATTGAATTTTCTATCTAGTTTTGCGAAAGGGTCAGACAATGAGCTCTTACTATCGCATCATGGGTTCAAAGGGTGGCTACCACTGGGTGCAGGTACGGTAACAGTAGCAACAACCAATCGTAATTCGTCTTTCGCTCGCCTGAAAGATCATTATGTTAACTGCGATTAGACGTGCGCTCATTTAATGGCGGCCAGCAAGACGCCCCATGATCAGTGTATCGTCACTGTTCACACACTCATAAGGTAAGGAAATTACTAACAGTAATAACAAAGGATTTGTTGAAAGTAAGGATAAGGATACGTTTGCAGTAATGTGCAACACGAGAGCGACCTGTGCGGGATCCTGTCTTCCAAACCGCCGGTCGGTCCTGCTTCAGATGCAAATGCTAGGGCCGCAATCATCTCTGGGAAGGTTGAGAAACGAAGACTACCCAACAAGGACCTCTTTCCGCCCCAATCACAACCTCCAATCACGGACAAGAGAATCCGGTCCAATTTCATCGCTACCAATGTTCCTTCTGACGGTAGTCTTGACATGAATCCATCGCTGATGAAAGAGCCTAAATCTCCTCTTCCATCTGGCAAGAGTGACGGGAAAAAGTCAAGACATTCTTCGCCCCAATCGAAACGTCATCACGCAGATCGTTCTAATAAGCTCAAGAGGTGAAACTGTTTTCTATCCTTGTTAAATACTTTCAGCGTTTATGATCACAGTGAAAACCTTCACATGGTTGACAAGAGCACGACAGCACCCCCTTTCTTCGGCCATATAGACGCATTGTTAGACGTAGTCTGCAGAAAGTTAGTCGATTGGGGATTGAAAGGATTGTTGGATTGTCGAGACGCTATTTGGGCACTATGTCCAAGACGTCACCCCAACAATTTGAGTTTTGTGACCAATAAGGCCAGCAGCCGACTGGTATTATTCAATATTATTACTGACAGCTGAGAGATCCCAGGAAAAGCAAAATGTTTGTGAGATATTCCATATCATAGAATAAGATGGTTAACGTACAATTTTATGGTGAAAAAAAGGGTGTGACTCCATTTGCCATAAGCCGAACGATCTATGCGACTTCTTGTCACACTGTATGTGTGATTGGTGGAGGCCTATCGGCGACAGTTGGTATATCACATATCAGTATACGAGCACGCAGAAAGCAATAGATTTTTGTTTAGTCCAATACTCAAATAAGAAATAACTTGAATTCGTGCTTCATATTTGGTTTGTTATGAGATCACTTAAATACTGCTATTGCAAATGTATGTACGTCTCAAGACATGCTTTTTAGCCGTCTCAGTTGGGATCTTGCAAATTTGATCGACCCTTCATTGCCTCATCCATCTCATAGATGAAAGAAATGCTGACGGTTAGTCCGCCCAAACTCAAGAAGTAAATGAAGGAAGTAGGACAATTAAACAGGCTTCCACGTACCAGTATATGTAGTAATGCCCGAACATTCTCTTTACCTCCATATACTGTATTTAAGAGGGTTCACCCCCAGACTCTAGAAATTTGTCAGCTGGTCGAGGGACCAAAGAAAGGCGACCTCCTCTTTCTTTCTCCTCTACTGTACTCACTCTACTGCACATGCCTTAACGCGGTCTCCTTTCAGTTAATTTGCCCAATTTGCCACCGATATGACTAGTAACATCTGTCCGTATATGCATGACAGTTAACGTCTCTCCAGACCCACGAAGCCAACAGACAGGAAACACGAAGCCGCCATCTTATTATAGGGAGGAAGGAAGATCCCGTTCCCGTTGCGTCCGAAAGAGCAAACCAAGGATATATATATATATTGTCTAAAGTCCTGACGCAAATACTCATCAATGAACGCCTAATTTGCCTCTTTTCAGTCGCAGTCGCTGAGCAGTTTAGTTTCCACCACGACATAGCGGCACCCTTGTTTGCAGGATGCACCAAAGCCGGCGGCCACTTGAGAGTGTTGCATCCTTTTTTTCACCCACTCGGGCCACTTTTAATATTTAAGCTGACAAAGCGGCGCAAGTCGGCCTCAAATATATAACACAGAGTTTAGTGATGCGGTTAATTAATTGTTTACCTGGAGTAAGGTGAATGACGGGTCTATCTTTACAGCAAACTAAGACAAGGCAAAGGGAAGGCAAGTCTCGAGAGGATGTGAATGTGACACACGGAATAAGGGTTTTACTCTCACCCTCCCTTCCACCGGCACTACTATTGCAGTTTGCTCTTTTTGTCAATTTGTATACATGCCCCCGGTTCCTCGATGGATAAACGCAAGGAGCCAGCGAGAATCATTCCATCCCTGGACCAGACAAAAACATTCTCTTACAAAATTCCATCAATTGCTGCTGCCTGCTGTAGAAAAGTTATGGAAGACGGACGGACGGGACGGAACGGTTCGCCGGTTTGCCACTCCAGAGAAATTAAAGGATCATTTCGCGGAAAATGTCTAATTATCTTATCACTATTCTTTCACTGACTAACTGTTTAACTATAAACAAATCTATATAGTCCGAAGCGGAGTTGAAATGAACAAATTCTTGGTTGGACTGTATTTTAATTCCAATTTTTGGCAATTTGGGGTTGAACAAGCCTTAAGACGAAGATGATGGAATGATTACCGGAGGAGCGAAAAAGCAGTCGCAGTCTCAGTTGCCGGTCTCCCTAGTCTATAGAATAATATAGACGCGATTCCAGGAAGTATCCTAGTACAGTAGTACAGTAGTTCCAGCCGTCTGTTGCTGTTTTTTTCCTTCCAGACAATCGATCGAAAGACCGATCGACCGTCTGTAGGATGTCGAGAAGGAAAAAGAGGAAAAGGGGAGAAATACGTTGAACAAGCTTACGTGCGTGAATCCGACGTCTGCTGACTCCTTTCTGATTGAATAATGAATCCCTACAGAGAGTGACATCCATCCCTCCGTCAGTTGTGTTGCTCTAAGGAACAGACGAAGCCCTGAGGACGCGCAACCTCATGACGGAACCGAATCCCGGTGGAGACGTCCCGCAGCCGCGGACTTGCCGCACAAATCCGCTCTCGATCCTTGGGCTTGCCTAAGAAATAACCCAAAATGACACATGCAGAAAACTGTCAAATAAAATGTGCACCACCTTATGTCATGTTACCGTACCTTTTTATTAACTAGTTGATATTTTCTTGAAATTAAAATACCATATACCGGTACAGTTCTCCTTATAATTGCTTAATAATATATTATCTTCTGCAGGACTTTATTGCAAAACTTTTCTATAAACTTTCTTCCTTCGTACGTGTTTGTACCAGACCAGATTTTTTCAAAGAATGTTATTAGTTCTTACGTCAGTTGATAACAAAAATGCAACTATGTTTCTATGTTGATTTTACCAATCACAATTGAATGTTTTTTCGTTCGCCGAACGCTAAAAATGACAGAAAGCTCAGGGGGAGGTTAGTGGAGAAATCTCTTTCCGTTAAAAAGGTCACTTGACGCTTTAATTTGGCATTCCGGTGATGCAAGATGCATCGAGCGGTCTCATACTTACGTTACCGTACAGTATATGAAGATACATTAAGTGCTTTTGGTTGCTTTTATAGGGACAATTAGTAATCCCTTTCTTTTAAAATATATCTCCCTCTGTTATTCGCTTTAAGGCAAATAGAAACGATTTTTTTAACTGCCATATCGAAGAGAATGAGAACTTCTCGACGACTAGGCATCCAGCCAAACATCTGATAGCATTATTTTCTGATTTCATTAGCCTCCTTTTTACACAGCGATCTACAGTACGCTCTCTAGTTCGGTAGTGTAACAAGTAGCATGGTATGCGTCAACAGCCGGTACATTTTCGTGGCAAGTTATGAGGAGAGCGAGAGGTGTAATGAGGGAAGGGCCTTGGAATGGACCACTTGACTTTCCGTACCCTGGAATGGACCACCGGGTGGCAGGGGGCGCTTTGTCAAAAATTAATCTAAAACAGATGAGTTACTGCATAGTCAGCGACCTCTATAGTGAGTTTTTTACAACTGTCCAATCATTTCGTTTCTTAAACATGTTTTCATAACCTTTCTTCATATCTCATACGCGTTCCACAGGAGTTATCATATATTTTCTGTCGTTTAGGACCTTGATGATAGCTAAAACCTGTCTGGAAGTTCTGATTCCAGGGTGGCCCATTCCAGGGTACAGGAAAGTCAAGTGGCCCAATAAGCCGCAAGTTGGTCTCCTGTTGGTCGAACTTTGCTCCATCCCATCCTGCAGTGTCGCTGACAAGAGGGAAGAAGGAAGCATGGTTGAGCCATAGCAGCCGGTCTCTTCCCGGTCCTCTGGGCCTAAGCCGATGCCGAAATGCTTTTGTGTAAATCTCTCCTGTTGTGTTCCCTTATTAGACGCTACAGCGACCTCCTACATATGTATGTATGTATGTATGTATGTACTGTATGTATGAGCGTGTAAAGCCTTCATGTTCTACAGCCTTTGCATTTGATTCGAGTTTATTCGATATGGTGGTAATCCATCATTTTCTGGTGCGTGGACTTTTTAGTCAGCCGTCAATGCGGAAGGACGTAAGTAAAAAGCAGCCGGGATAGAAAATTGGAGCCTCTGTTTTATTACACGTTAATTACCGGTAACTGGTCTGCAAGCCATTTTTTCTTTTCCTGCAAAGCACATCAAGAGTCGTTTAGCGCAAGCGCTATAATCTACCAGACACGCTATTTTTTCTCGCGCTCCCACATACATGCAGTCTAGCTGTCTCCGCGCGATCGCCTTTATATTATTATTATGTGAGCGGCGGTAAAGATTATTGAATTTTTTCTCTTGTAGCCATGTCATCCCATTCCACTCAGCAGTCGCCACAAGAAGACGCAAGCACAAGCACCAGCTCCCTTTCCCGTTTCCTGCCTCTCCTTCCCAGCCGAGCAAGCAGATTGCTCTTCTACTGGCCTCTTAATTTGGCGACCTCAAAACCGCTGCACAGCACCGAGGTAAGAACATCATGTACTTAATCTCTCTCAATTTGGTAGGTATTTCAAACTGCTCAAAAAAATGCAAACGATGTAGAGCTATCGACATCGCCACTTAAAATTGAACATTTTTCAAAATAATAACGTTCCCAACTTTTTTTAATGTGATTTTGAGAAGCATGTCATTTATTAAGTTAGAACAACAGGAGATAGCAAAGTATAGAATCCATCAAAACCCATCTGCTAGAGAATATATTAGGAAGCAACCCAACGTATGAAAAGAAAATGACAAAATTGAGCACCACATCCAATAGCTCGTGCGAAAAAAGCGCGGATATCGGATACAACTATTCCGGCCGAATGGGCCGGGTATTGCGCCGGATACAGCTCGGCTTTTTTCAATGGCTTGACTTTGTCTGTTGTTGTACGCCACAAGACTGTAACAAGCCTAAACATGGTGGGCGTATGAAACACTCCAATCATAAAACGGATATCTGATACAAATTTCGAAGGTTTTAATGTAGTATCCGACCCATGACCAAGACCAACAGATTTTCGCACGAGTAGATTAGACTTAATTGAGGTATACCGTACTGTATGTATGGTCAACTGAAAAGCCCGCTCTTGTAGTAGCTGTGGACTTTGTGTTGACCCATCTTTCTCTGCCTCCCGGAAGGAGTGAATACCAGACATAGACAACTGTGCATATTTACTCAGACACCTAAGGGTCCTCGGTTTCACTTTAATCATTTAACTACAAGTATAACTAGTAATGTGCGTGCCTCTGGTCCCTCCAAATTAGCATGCAAGGAGCCCGCATTTCAGTGGTGAGATGGATGGAGTAAACCCCATCCTTCGCCTGCGCCTGCATTCCCAAATTTAATATTCCTAACTGCTTTCTGGTCTAGACGCTACAAAAGTTGACAGAAAAAGAATAGCCTACTGGAGCTAAGATCTGATATCCACACACCAAAAGTAATAGATTATTCGTCATCTATATTTAAAAAAAGTGTACGCAGGAATTTTTACCAGTATAAAAGTGAATTGATATCGTTTCAATCGGCATACGAACGGTCCAGTGGGCTCAGCGAAATAGCTTCCGATCTGTTCCTTGCGTCGGGTCCTTTTTCATTGCAAGACGTACACTGTACTAGTACGTTTGCAAAATCAAGGGATGTCGCGTAAGGTTGGGATCAGTCGCGAGCCGCAGATGCTAGCTGTCGAAGCCGGTCGAGTTTAGCCCGCCCCTACTTCCATCAAACGGGACGGTAGAGTGGTTCTAGAGTTATCCAACTCGAACTGATTCCCGTCGTCGTTGCCCAACTTAACGATGGACGAAACTACCCGTACAAAGTAACCGTTTGCTGGTCACCGGCCTTCCCACGAAATTAAAAAACGTTTAATTATTTTCTTATAACAGATCATACCAGATGAAATACAGCAACGATTTATTACACTCAGTTCATAATACTACCGATAACATTGCTGCAAACGGACGTTCTTAGAGGCCTAACTTTGGTCTTTCCTGATGGCAGTGGACTAGGTACAATTTATCATCAAATATGTTTTCTGTGGTAAAGCTTTCTTTCACTGATATGTTTATGAACATTGTCACGGGCAGAGGAAAAGGACGTGTCGGACATTGGTGGAAGATATGCGAACACACATGAGGAATTAGTTGCCTGTAGTTGAGGTGAGGCAAACGCAAAGCTCTCAATTAACGGGCTTGAATTTATGCCTTTCTAAATTATAGAGATAATCTGACTTGGATTCAATTGCGGAAAAGTGAGAAAATCAAGAAAAAAGACGTGCTGATCGACAGAAAGAAGGAAGGATAGCAGGATGGACCTGTATGAGGAATACTACGAGAACTTCCTTATCAAGGTACGTAAGATGAGCTAGTAGATGGCACTCCCCACGCACCAAGGCATACACCATTCTAAAATGCATCGATATAATTAAGGGCCTTATTCATCAATTCAATTGGAGGGGTTTGTATCGTGTTAATGCGTTTTATTTTCGTTTGCTCATTCTACACGTATATAATCATCATACCATGAGTAGTATACGTGATTATGGAGTGAAATCAATAGTAGCTCTGGATGGAACCTGAAGGTGAACAGCAGCTGATTCGGTTCTTGGCGTTTTCGGGGAAAAGGCAACATTCACCCCCTATTCTATAGCTTGAGAATATGAATAACTTTCTCTTTCAGTCCATCAGGCTGGCATTTTTATCTCAATGCAATATCGAATTTCGCAGTGGGTCAAAATCATGCACCACTGTCAGTAGATGAGGTGTCTGCAGAAAGGTTCATCACTTGCTGCGCGGATTGCACTTTTTGTCAAAAAAGTGCAAATACTGTAGACATATAAAGGAACGTTGTTGACGCTTGCCGTTATCAGATCAAGACAACGACAACGACACGGCGGGGAGACTCGAGACGGCTTCCTCGAAATTTAGAAAAGACGTTGAAAGGGGCGCTAATTAATTAAAAGCAAAGAGAAATGTACAATGTACACTGCCTAATCGAGTCGCAAACTGCGCAGTATCGTAGAAAGGGTCTTCCGGTAGGAAGATCTATCCTCGTGATAGGCAGCAGTCTTCCCTCACCTTCCATCAAGGCAAATTAACCAGCGATTGCATAATATCAACAACTTGTTGCTCCTACTGGTACGATACTACTAAATTACTACTGTAAACGTGCAGTCAGTCAGCAGCTTTGCATACAGTATCATACTGTGGCGTATAAAGACATACTGTACAAGAGTCGGTCACTCTCGGTCTCTCTTAGTTGGTTTCTCGCACTTGGAGGCCCGATTTATGGCAATAAATACTAACAGTGAATGAGGGAAAGGAGATAAGAGTGTTTTTTGGGTCTAGCTGTAGAGTGACGAACCTCACAAAGCAGGTCATTTTTCATGCTCGAATGGACCAATTTTATGGGCATCCATTATTCTCATTATATTCTTTGACACTTAGAGCAGAGTGTGTTAAAAATAATTCCCCTGAAGGAGAGAGAGAGAGGAGGCCACTTTCCGCCGAATTTTTGCTTTCCTTTGCTTTGCTTTCCGTTGGTGTTGCTGAATTGATCAGCCACTTGTTGCTTTATCTCGAGGACTAAGGACCCTTTTTGCGCCCCCATGTCGTCGATTAAGTTATCAATTGAAGGATTATTTAGTATTCTGGTTATAACTATGATGACATAATGGACCTTCAATGTAAGTCAAATGCTCCCGTAGCGTCAAATAAACTTTTAAATGATTAAGCTCAGGTAGAAAGATTTTCATGTGGTTTACCAATTCATAGTACTGTATGAGTACTTAGTTAACTTGTGGCATTGATTGACTGGCAAGAGGAAAGGAAAGAACCTCTAATCGGCGGCGTATTTTGCCATTTTTAATGGGCAGTGACTTCCTGTGTGATAGTGGAATGACCAGTGGTACAACAAGGTACAAGGCGGTACCTGTGTCGTGTCCGTGCATGGAGGTGCGCACGCTTCGGTGGGCGTGAGTGCCACAATGCACCACCCTTACCCTCTGTCTCTTCATCATCAGGTGGCCGGCACACAAACGCGTTAATATTATCATTTATTTATATATCATTCACAGGTTACCACCTTTATGGCTTACTTTCCTATTCAAATCTAAACGTGGATAATTCCTTTCTCCATACTTACTGTCTGAAGCGGCAGGTTTAATAACAATTGTCTTGCCAGTTTAGCTCAAAGAAAGGCGGCTTTGTCAGAAGAAGAAAAAGAAGAAGAAGAAGTGACTAGGACTATTATTAAAAATGGACGGACCGTGCTGGCCACGTGGCCGCCAAACCTAACACTTATTTTACACTTCCATCATGATCCACCCAGATTCCAGGGTCCCTTTATTACAGTGAAATCCTTCAATTTCCATACTAAAGTATTTAGAACAAAAGTTAAGGATATTTAGGGAGTGCTTGTGAAATTTCTCTCTTTCATCCAAATGTACAATGTATAGGCGATTGATTAATCCGCAAAGAGAACTGGAAAGTCCCTTTCACCCAATGACTAATATATAATATATTTGGCCTTCGGCTGGATTCATGTTTTTTATCTTGCCAACCCGGAAGTGATGAGAAAGCAAGTGATAAATCTCAAAAACTGACGATAACAATAAATACATATGTAGAATATTCTCACGCTGACGACAAACTGTCTAGATTTGAGGACTAGACTTGAGGATATACATCACCTATACCTGCAAGTGTAACTTATTATTAAATTAAGATATGAAGATAAATAGATAAATGGAGAAATAATGTTGAAAGCCATTCCGGTTTAGCGGTTGTTGGTTGGATGGGATTTGCAGTGCGCATCCTCGTGATACGTGACCGCTAGTACTGTACAGTACAGTATCTCTTTAATCGCCTTTTGAACCCTATTGTGTTGAGCTGTTGTTGCGTTCGCGATTCAACCGAAACAACACGAACTTGCAAATATTTTTTATAACTCAAACGCGTGCGTGCCGACTTTGAATAATATATTTTTATAATATTTAATCAGCGTTCCGTATTTGCAAAAGTCCTTTCAATTTTATTGGCAACAGCGGTAGTGCGTTTTTTAAACATTTTTTTAAAAAGTTTTTTAAATATATAAACCCTGCTGAAAATGGATAATTTCAGTATATATAGTATTTTTTATGATGATTTAAATATTTTGGTTTGACTGAGATAGAGTGAAGCTGAATAAGCGATTTAGTACTAGTGTGTACGATACCAAGCGCCTTTTATGAGAAGCGCACCCTGACGCGAGAAATAACTGTCGGAGCTCGGACAGACAACTGAGTATTTGGGCTTGACCGTGCGTGACCATAGAAGAGAAGGAATTAAAATGCGGTGTCGGAGAGAAAGAAATCACTCGCTATTGGCTGGATGGTAGAGACATGACGTATGACAAACAACCAACTGTTGATCCCGCCCTTTCTTTCTTTCCTTCCTTCCTTGCTACTTTGCATGTGTCTGTGTGCATAAAGAAATTGGCCACTTTTTGCATTGCCATTCCAAGTGAGTGACTTTCACAATTGCACGCCGCATATTTCGGGCTTAATTCCCTCCCTTCTTTTAGCTCCAATTTTTATTATTTATTTCTTTCGTCCCCCTGGAAAGATAGAAAGTAGAAAAAAGTAACAGACATTTTTTGCTTTGCCAGTTGTATCCTTTTTTGTTGGTTTAGCGTATTTCTTTTTGAGTTATCATCTGGTTCCATCGCCACTCACTCGATCCGCACAGCTGATCGCGCGCTCCAGAACATTACTTGACTCACATTTTTTTCTTTCCTCCCAAGGTACGACGCTCTTTCATTATTTTAGGGAGCTGGACCTTTCATTTCTTTCAGAGGCCCTGTGTTATTAGATTAAGCAAAGGAAATTGATCTATTTCAGTAAACGCTCACCCGTTATTTCTTTCTTTTTCAAAAACAGCCTTAACGATTATTGCTAAAAATCAAACTTAAAAGACATCCAGTAATCAACTTGACTACCGTGAGTACAAAATGAACTGTTGTTGGCTGGCCTCTCCGCACTGATGCAAAATAATAGATTGGCTGTTGTTTGAAATCATTTTAAGGTAGGGTTTATACAATACAAAGAGCGACCTTTGTTTTAGCGCTCTAAAATAGGGTCCTGTCTTTTTATTTGAGCACGCACTGATTGCAAGTCATTCAGGGAGAAAGATAGCAGAAAAGGCTGATTGTTTTAAATTGTAAACTAAAGCGGTAAAAGTGTCTTTACTCTACAGTATGCAGTATCAGTCAGGTCGCGGTCAGTTTTTTTTATCACCCATCGAATGCTATAAGCACAAATAGAGCTAAAGTACGAGTACAACTTTAAGGGTGACGGAACACTTTTTTGCCATCACCCCTAAGTATGTAAATTGAAAGGATGAGGAAGGGTTGCTTTTTTTAAATATTATTCTCTGTTGTGAATAGTGCTCTGCGGCGTCGGCTTTTTATCCTTCACAAATGGCTGGAGCCCATGAGACCGCGGATGAGCTGAATCTAATGCAGCAGCAGCACCAGCAACGATTCACTCCCTGGAACCAAAACGCCATGGACTTCCAGGTATATTGAAAAAGATTTGTTGGGGACCTGTTCTGGGGGGAGAGCGCTACACGAAGCTGCTATGAGGGCATACTACAAAAAAGGCAATAAAGATTGGCGGTTGCGGTTGACCTAAAAGTCAACGCTTTTTCCGAAAAAAATAATTACCGGCTATTATTAAGAATCCGTCGCCCATCGATTTGAGGAAAGCAGATGTCTCTCTCCGTCTGCCATACCCTTTTTTTCACACAATTATCTCATTTTTTGTCGGGGTGTTGTGGCCCCACCAACCACCGCAGCCCTCCGATCAACTACGCTTTTACATTCTTTATTTTTACCCTTTTTTTATAGAAGATTTTGAACCAGCAAGCGGCGGCCAACAGCCTCAATAGTCATGCCCATTCTCTCCAAGGCAAAGGTACAGCTACGCCCGCTTTCTACTTTACTTAACGTGTCATTATTCTTTTTTTTTCTCCTTTATCATTGGTGGTATAGGGCCCAACTTCGACATGGTCTCAATGGAGATGGACGAGACGGGAGGAGGAGGAGTAGGAGCCGTGAGTGACCTTTATGGAGTACAACAGGCAACAAGAGCCATACAATCGGTGATGGTAACTCCTCATCATCATCACTCGAGCATCATGTCTGGCTTCATGCACCAACATCATGCTGGTGGACATAACTTGCCAAAAACCCTCAGCGGACGCAAATTCCCATGCAAAATGTGCAATCAGGTACCCTAGACAATATTCTTTCTTCAACACATTTGGGGCATTGCTTGTCCTATTACAAATTAGACAAGGAGAAAAAATATATGAAAGGATAATAAATTACAGAAAGGATGTTACATAGCGCATATAAAATTTTTTTTTACAAATGACCTTTAAATAGTACTTGAAATTTGGCCCGCATAAACTAACTACTAATTTTATTTTAAAAGATGATAAGCAAATGTAGCACTAGTTAAACTGCTGGAGTAGACAATTCTAACAGAAAGTTTATTGTGAAGGAAATTTATGAGTTGTAAGCTCTGTTTCTGGTCAGGAGCTGGCCATTATTCACACTGAGTCAAATTACTTGAACGAAATATCTGGAGAGGACGGACTTTTATCACATACATGAGCAAGAGTGAAAATTGTAGTGGCTGTTTGCAAGTTGGAGCCATGTCGGCGGATCATTCAGACAGAAAGGGTTCCAGGCGGCTAATGATGCGGAAAATTGCTATACTTTCTTTCCTTCTTGCTTTCATTTATTTCATTCTTTCCTTCCTTCCTTCCTCCTCCACGGCCCCGGTGTGGCATGGTATGTTATCGCGCAACAGTCAACGGGTGTATGAACACTTTGACGCGCATATGACATGCTCTAGCGGCTTTTTGGAGCGACTTTTCTCGCCAACCCCGCGCAGGACAAACCGGTCCGCGCGTTCGAAAAGAACCTCGCGGTAATACATATACAAACTCAGATCATGGTCGCCGCACTGGCAGTGTCAGTTACACTATTGTAAAAATGTGACGCAAACTTGCAGAGACCACCAATAAGCAGGCAACAGACAAAACAAACAGACGGACAAAGACAAACAGACAGACAGACAGACAGACAGACAGACAGACAGACAGACAGGCAGAACCCAAAAAGAAATCAGCACGAGGAATAGTCATCTTGTCTTATGGTGCGGAGTTAAGAGACTATTACTTCGGCGATGAAATTAGCACGTCTGAGTTGTTGGTAGGAAAGAGCCAATACTAGTACAGTCCCTCACAAGGGGTCAGAGAACGCAATACGGTGGAATGTTCTTGAACAGGGAGCCCTTTGGAACGGTGATTATCAGACAATTCGCGGGAGGCAGGAAACAAAAAACAATACTTTTCGGCTTCTCGATCAGATCGAATCGGATGGACCGAACCGGGTGGCCCCTTATCGCTTATTATTACTATTTGTTGTATCCATTAGAGCCGAGGTGTCTCTTAAGCAGAACGATCTTGGAGGAACTTCGACTTCGGAATGCAATGGTCCATTATCACGTCTCATTTTTGTTTGTTTATCCAGTAGAAAAATGATTTTCAACTCTGCCTCCAACTGTCTCCTTAGTGTTTTGCAAAGAAACTCTTATTTATTTAGAGCACCGTAAATTTCTGATCATTTATAACTCAATTTTTTTTCCACCGTAGCAGTACAGCAGTAGTACGAATATACTGTAGTTGACCTATCAAGGATAAAAAAAGCTGTTAGTGCTTAGGCACGTAAGCAAATACGATTGCCACATTGCGTTATCTAATTTTATCGCTCGGTAACCTCGATCGAGTTCGTTCGAGGGACTGTCGAATCCGCATATCTGGTTCAGGCATCGGAAGGATTCTTTTCCTCTGCGATTACTAGATCACCATGATAAATGTCGTTTGTAGCGAATGTGTTTACATACCACACACAATTCATTCAAAAAAAACGCTCCTAGATTAACGATAAATTTTTTAAAAACAGTAAGAATTACTTACGTCTAGGAATTTCTGGGTTTTTTAGCGTTATTTTTGTTAGGGCTGACCCGTAATAAAAATATTAACTAAGCAGGATTCAAGCAAGTTGTTTTTTCGTTTCGATGTTCCAAAATGATAAATTTGGGAATACAATCTAACTTAAGTAACTTCTTAACTATATAGTTATTTCCTGAAACGTAACGTAACATTGACCTTTGGAGGGAACAAAACCGATTTATCGTACTTCAGTTTTGCAATACTAGTACGTAATAATAGAATGTATTGACTTTTCCGTTGTATAGGTGTTGGAGTCAAAGGCCGAGTTCCAGATGCACAATCAGTCGCACATGCGCGAACCCAAGCCCTACCGATGCTCGCAGTGTCCCAAATCCTTTGCCAATTCCTCCTATCTCTCCCAGCATATGCGCATTCATCTCGGCATTAAGCCCTACCACTGTGACATCTGCAAGAAAAAGTTCACCCAACTCTCCCATCTGCAGCAGCACATCCGCACCCATACAGGTAACAATATTTAGCCCAATCAAAGGATCGTCCTTGTTGTGACCTTCAGTCAGTTCGTCAGTGTCGAAGGTCTTTGTAATGCGACAGGTGATAAGCCGTACCGTTGCCCTCAACCGACTTGCACAAAGGCCTTCTCCCAGTTGAGCAACCTGCAGAGTCATTCTCGGTGTCATCAACAGGACAAGCCCTTCAAATGCCAATCCTGTTACAAGTGTTTTTACGACGAACAATCTCTGCTGGATCACATTCCCAAGCATAAGGACAGCAAGCATCTCAAGACTCACATCTGTACCTGCTGCGGCAAGTCCTACACCCAGGAGACTTACCTACTGCGACACATGGCCAAGCACAACGACAAAAACGAAAAGCAGCAGCGGATGTCTCTCAACCATATTAAAACTGCCAGTTAGTCTTTTTCCTCCCATCTCCCTTCGCAAGTGTCAATTTTTTATGTTTCTGTCTGTCTGTCTGTCTGTCGGTCTGCTTGTCTGCCTACCTGTCTGACTGCCTGCCTGCCAGTCTACCAGATTGCCCGCCTGTCTGCCTAAATGTGTCCTCGACCGCCTGCCCTCTGATTGCATGAATCTGAATTTGATTTTTAGCAGTGGACCCGTATTGGCCTAAGCAAGAAATGGAAGGTGCCCACCGTATGAGCCAGGAGGATCTGTTCATGTACAGCGGTGGCTATTACAGCGCCGCCAACTACGGTAACGCCCACCACGCTGTTCATCCTTACGGCGCGGGGCAGACATCTCCCGTTAACTATGACACCAGTAATAAGAACTCGGGATCAGCCTTCTCCATTCTTTCGGGAAGCAGCGGTCGGAACGTGATGGCTCATCCTCATGCGCATAACTACTACGACTCGGCATTTGGATCTGGAGCGATGAAGAGTCAGAATGTCCTTTCTGACTCGATGGCCACTGCCAAGAACGGTCCAATTTCGGTGGATCACTTTGCCGGTTTCACCAATCATCAGATGCCCGCTATGCGTAATCACTTTTCCGCAGGATTCGTCGGCAATAATGGAATGCCGACCATGCTGATGGGAGGAGGAGGAGACGGCAGTACAGCTTCCGGTATGCGCAAGGAGCACAGCAACCATAACAGCAGCAGCAAGCCGGGAGGACGCTACTGATCTCTCACATCTTCAACATTGCCCAAAAGAAAGTGGACCGTCGTACGCTAAGCCGGCTCTCATCACTGTCAATATTCGCCCTTTATTTTTCTCTTTCACTCCACTCCACAGGTCCTTCGGGACGCAATCCTCGCCGCCAAAGGCCAGAGTGTTCTCTCAGTCCTTCTCTTCATCTGCAATAATTCTTACTGTTTGTTTATTGGTTGTTGTTGCGCGTTTGACAGAAGGATTCTTTACATGATACTCTTTTCTCTCCACATTTTGGAGGCTGCGAAACACTCAATTGAATGTCCCATTAGGAAATAAGGTCGACCGTCCGACCGTTCACTCACCGACTTTACTGACCGCTGTCTCTCTCTCTCTCCCTCTCTCTGTTTCCATGTCTACTTATTGTGACCTTGTTACCTGTATCTCACTCAGCGGGATCTCGTTTCTACACAACGTTCATGACTGCTCTCCACATCTGATTTCTCCATATCTGCCTGTTCCTTTTTGCTGTTCGTTTTCGTAGCGACGGAAGGATATATATGCACGCTGGCCGGTTGAGGAGAGGCTACGTTTTTTTTGGCTGGATTTGAAGGGAGTCGACTGTCGTATTAATCAGTCGATTTGTTGGTAGAATGATCTAAGAACGTGGCCTTATGTACTTAATATTTTCTTATATAGCTCTTTTCCATTGTGCGATAGGCTTTCCTTTTGATGCTATCCCTTCTCGGTGATCTTTTGTTTTGTTGAACATTGACTGCTTTTCCGGCTTTTCCGCTTCCGCTTTGTAATGAAAATACAAACCTTTTGAGTTTGGAAAAAGGGTTTCGTTTGTCATTGTCATTGTCGGCAAACTAGCCAACACCCACTATTCTACATGTACACATATATCATTGAGCGGCTAATACTCATATAACGGTAACAAAAATGGAGGTGACTAGCAGACAGACAGAACGACATATAGGACTTATGTACGGGCCAAAGTCAGGAGATGACGAGTAGTGGTGCCGACATTCATACCAACTATGCCGTAAAGTCAAAAAAATTCTCGATGGAACGGTCGATTCTATGGAAGGTAATTGTTACCAGATATTTATGAATCAGTGATTGACAGGAAATAAAACTGCGCTGTTTTCCATATAAAGCACCTTGTCAAGATGCGGTCAACACTGCCGGTTAAATTTATTAATTTTGATCGGAACTATGACACGGCGAGTTAGAAGATGAGGCCTCTAGCACCGACTTGAGCTGACGAAGGCAATTTTAACTATAATGAACACGGCACGGTGCCGCGAACCAACAGGTTGTCTGATTACAAAAAAAGTGAAAAAAAAGCCGAAAAGTCTACAGGTATTGTTCCTACGATGACGATGACAGGTATTCAGGTGTGACAAGTCAATCTCCCAGAGACAATAATGCCTTTACAAAAACTCGCCCCCGCATGATCGCTAATGTAGAACGCTTTTTGGTGATAATAGTATTGGCAAACAGAGAGAGAGAGAGAGAGAGGAGAGAAAACAAGTCTTACAACAAGATAGAAGCAATCTGCAAGTAACGAAGTCATTTACCAAATATTACGCCATTTGAGTAAAGTCAGCAGTGCCTACTGCCTTAGTCGTTGTCCATCCTTAATTTGCCCCGTACGCCGAATCCATTTGAAATGATAGTTGCTTAATTACCCTCAATCAATCATCGATAATGATAATGAGCCCGGAAGTAAAGTTGACTTTATGGAGGATACTGGATGGGTTCATCTGTATTTTTATACTAGCCCCATTAGTTGTCTTTTATTGGAGGGGCAGTTTCCAGTTGTTGGACATTTTCACCTATCCGTCCAGTTTGGAAATCAGTTCATGGATTAATATCGCCATTGGTGTTTTGGGCACTGTTATGGTCAACTTGTCCCAGAATGTTTTACATAAAACCGTTGACGGTATCAAGTCGACAGCTTTGCAAATTATTTGCAAGCGATTTTATACCTACATTTATGGGTGGATTATTGTCAATCACTGGAGAGGTAACTCGATCCCTTTTGCTCCAGGAACACTTTCCTATTGCCATATACAGGAAGGGCTTACTATGTTGACCTGTTAGTGATGATTGACTGCTCTCAACTATCAACACTTTCAACCGACAATTGAGCACCGAATCAAAAGGCATTAAAAAACACGAGTCATGACTATAAAAAGAAATTTAATGAACATTATTACTGTAGTATTGTAGTTGAATAAGAGATGTGAAAGAGGATTTTTAAATAAATGGGCAAAGCAGTTGCTTGCACTGTACAGGGATTTGGCGGTTATGGGACGCGTACACGGGAACGGCCTTCTGGAGCGGCGTTGCGTCAATGTTAATTGGATGTTTTTTGCTGATTGGCATGAAGAGCTTCCGTAATGTGGTTGCGCCACCTCTGGTCACAGTCTCCGATTTCGACAAAAACTACTTTATCATTAAGACTCGCTTTCGCACAAAGGTAAGAAAGAAGCTGAAATGAACCATCTACTGATACTGTAGAATAGCTGCATTATTTATTTACAGGCCAAAAAGTCATGGAATTATTTGGCGGACAATTTGTTCTCTGTGGCAATTCCTGGGTCGTTAGTTGTCAGTGTTTGGCGTGGTCAGTGGGCTGTATTGGATCATTTTTTGGCCGCAGACAGTTTGACCATCTCTTGCCTCATATCCGGCGGCATTGGCTTCGGACTCACCGTCATCCTCTTTTTCATGCAATGGCCAGCGTCTTGGGTGTCCAAGGCTGCAGAGCGACGCAAGTGCAATTTCTTAAGACTTGTTTTTGAGGATTCCTTCTTTTATTTGGCCTGCTTCGCGGCAGTCAACATATGGCGATCGATATGGGGATTATGTGACATTTTTATTCTCCCAGAACAACCGGCTTGGAGTAACGCCATTTGTCATTTGATTGGCGCTTTTGGCACCATGATCTTGTGAGTTCTCCCTGAAAAATCCCATCAAAAAGCCTTTTTTACTCATTTCTTCTTGTTTAGACTCCACGGAAATAGTGTTCTCGTACGGGATGTTCAGATTGACGGCGAACTCAAGGACGGCCGCGGACTCTTTTTCTTTTCCAAAAGCCTCACGTTATTCGAAGAGGTACTAAAGTCGTATCTCATTCACCAAATAGCCTCTCGCTATTTTTAAATTTGGCGTTTGCAATTTTTAGCGTTCCGGTCTGTTCCCTTCGACTGTGATGAGCCCCACAGATATGAAAGATAAATTAGCTGATGCAAATCTATCTCCGGTCATCATCGTTGTGTCCTCTGACAAGGCTGACTCTCTCGATGCTACTTCTACTCCGGCGCAAACGGAGGAGACCCAACGAATTCTTCAGCATACATTGTAGACTCACGTTTAATGGTTATCTTGGCGTTTTTTTCCAGTAAAGATGGAGTGGAAAGCTGGGCAATCGAAGCCCTAAATTGGTTCAAATAAAAGTGCGGTACAGTGCGGTAAAGTGCGGTACAGTGCGGTAAAGTGCGGTACAGTGCGGTAGTGCGGTACAGTACTGTAGCTCAGTGAGATAAACTTAGCTAAACTGTCGAGTACGAACTAGAGTACGAGGTAAAACTTTTAATTCTGCTAACGAGCAAAATCGCTTTTAATTCGGCTAGCTTTTTGTGTTCCATGCTATCTCAATGTCAGTGACTTGGCACAGACGTTGAAACTTTGATAAAAGCAAAGAAAATTTTGCCAACAAGAAGAATTTGAGAGAGGCAGGAATACTTTTGTAGAGTTCAGACGACTGTTTTGAAAAAACAAGGAACATTTTTGCTGTAGAGACGGGATTGAGGCGGTAGAGGCGCTACTCGCAGGTTTAGCTCAAGCATGGTAGTGAAAAGTGCGACACTTGCGCCCCCTGCTTCACCCACTTAGCCGAATTAAAAGCAATTTCGACGTTAGCCGAATAAAAAGTTTTACCTCGTACTGTACTACTCTTTCACTTTGGCTTTAATTGTGCTAGACCAACTAAAGCGTTTCTGACATCTTTTACATTTTCTGGTGTGGAAACGGCAAGTTGTTTTATTATTGTGGCAGTGCTTTCCTTCTTCATGAGAAGCAGCACCACGATAAATCCTTTTCATGTTGATTGATCCGGAAGATGGACTAACCAGGAGTGCACGTGGCGGACTGCACTGCAGTAGCAGTGCAGTGGAGTGGACTGCACTGTGGCGCCACCACGCGGTCAAAAGCACAATTCGCCCGTAGGCAAGTCTCAGTCCGATCAGGTACTTTTGATTGGCGTAGGCGTTGCGTATTCAGGCCTCAGGAAAGAGTGATAGTAATGCAACTATAGGTCGACTTTGCAGTATTTTCTTCGTGTTGTGGCAGGGCTAGTGTCTTTACTAGGATTTTCATATACCATGTCCCTGACTGCGGCTCTCCTTTCTTGCTTTTTCCTAGCGTGGCGTTAGTGGTATGTGTTGCAAGCTGCACGCGTTCTCTTCCCCCTTGCTGTTGCTGTCTGTCTGTCTCCCAATTTCCCAGCAGCAAGCAAGCACAGCATTCGAACTCGAAGCACTGCACTGCATCGCGTCTCGGTGTGGAGAGAGAGAAGGAGAAGAGAGGCTTGCCTGCCTCTCTGCCTGCATAATCGTTGCTGCACATGTCAAGTTTTCATGGCACACTCTTCTTCCCCTTAATTTGGCCCAAGACCTCAAGGAAGTAGCAGGAACCCTAATAATCATCATCATGGCGCTGAAATCTTTTTTCCTTATTTCAACGTCCCATCCTGTGGATCGCAGGCTACTCTTGGAATCATCCCTTGCCGTGTAGGAAGAAGCGAAGGGAAGAGAAGGGAAGGGAAGCCGTTCGTTCGTTCGTTGTGGGGCCAGTCACCTTATTATTACTTGGCCTTCTTCAGGCTCATTCATTCCTTTCCTTGTGTCATTCATTCATTCGTCCATTGGAAGGTCGGTCGGGGGATGAGAGATTGGCCATTGCGTCCATCTCCTCATTGATTTAAGGTGAGCCATTTATTCCCTCTTGCGTTGAGTCTTCTATGGAAGGATGGAAGGAAGAGAAGAAATGGATTTGTTGGTGGGATTTTGTCTGTGTCTTTTCTTGTCTCAGCATCTCTATTATGAATTAACGCTTCTTCCATATTGAATGAATGAGTTGGCCGTTTGTTCTTAACTTCTTATTGGTCGGCTGGGGGCAAAATGACCAAGATAGCAGTTTCCCCGTTGTGTTGGGCATATTCGTCCATTTTTCCTTTGAATTCCTCGTTCATCTGGCTGAAGTTGGCGGGCATGGATTCTTTCTAATACTGCATCTGTTGTTTGTTACTAGTACTTGTTTTCAGGGGTCGCAATTGCAGTTCGCTCTATTGGTTGTGTGGCACTGGCAGGAAGGTTGCTAATTTTATTTGCTAGGTAATAAATAAATGAGTCGAGATTGCCTGAAGCTTCCCTTCCGGCAAAGAAACTCTGCTTTGGTTCTGCTTCTCTTTTTTCTCTTGCACCACACACATTTTGTTTAAACGCACGTCTACATTAACTTGTTAAATGTCCAGCCCATACCTGCCGCCGAAGTAAGCGTCTATCTAGTGAGTGTTGTAAGACAACTCCAGGGATTACAGTAGTCGACTGACTGACTGAGACTGTTGGTTCTCCGCCCGATAATCTCCACGCTTCGTTCTCCTTTGCCCTTTCCCTTTTCGCTTTGAAGAGTTTGCTTCATTTGCCTCGCCTGCCTATCGGGACAGTAAAGTCTGTGTCTGTCTGTTAGCTTGTTTCTCACAAAACTAATGGTTAGCAGTAACGGCTTTTTCCTTTGCAGAGATTTTTCGGTTGATTGATTGATCGGTGTGGGTTGCCCTATCCTGGCCGTGCTCATTGAACACCGTCGTGCAAGGAGCCCTTCCTCCTCCTCTTCAATCATGCTGCCGTGTTTCCTCTCGGAGGAGGCCAAGGAGCAACGTCGCATAAATGCCGAAATTGAACGGCAGCTGAAAAAGGACAAGACAGACGCCAGACGTGAGATCAAGCTCCTCCTCTTGGGGACAGGAGAGTCAGGAAAGTCGACATTCATCAAGCAGATGCGAATCATTCATGGGCAAGGATACAGTCCGGATGATAGGCGCGGATTTATCAAGCTCATCTATCAGAACATCTTCCTCAGCATGCAGACTATGATTAAGGCCACCGAAAGCCTGGTAAGATATTACTGGTAATTGAAGATATTTTATATTCAGTTTAATCTTTATTATTGTTCCTTATTGCAGGTAATCCCGTACAGGTTTCCCCAGAATGCTGCAAATGCCGAATTGGTCCGCAGTGTGGACTATGAGACGGTATCGACGTTTGAGCCACCTTTTGTGGACGCCATCAGACAGCTCTGGCTGGATCCCGGCATCCAGGAAGCGTATGATCGACGGCGAGAGTACCAACTCAACGACTCTACCAAATATTGTAACTAAATAATTACCCATTTTTGGCCAATCACATTGTAATTGTTTCATCCTTTTTTAAATAGATTTAACCGACCTGGATCGTATAGCCGATCCCGAGTTCTTACCCACCGAACAGGACATATTACGTGCCCGTGTTCCCACCACCGGAATCATCGAGTACCCCTTTGACTTGGAATCGGTCATCTTTCGGTAAAAATTCAAATAATAATATCTAGACTCTTCCTACTTTTAAATAATTGACTAAATATTTATTTCTTATTCTTTCAGGATGGTAGACGTGGGCGGCCAGCGTTCCGAGCGGCGCAAGTAAGAACCCAGAGGAAACACTCGGACGGTTCCTCCATAGTCCTTTAAGTGAAAAACCGCTAAGCACGTTCCTTACATTTTCTTATCTCTCTTTTAGGTGGATCCATTGCTTTGAGAACGTGACCAGCATGTAAGTCATTATTTCTATCGGGATGTACTCAAGCAACAAGTAATGGCCAACTAATTGTCTTTTTTTCCCTCCGTGCAGCATGTTCCTGGTGGCCTTGTCGGAATATGACCAAGTATTGGTTGAGTCGGACAATGAGAATCGGATGGACGAAAGTAAAGCTCTCTTCCGGACCATCATCACGTAAGAACCTCAAGAATATGTCAACATATGTCCTTCTTGATTCACAGCATCTGTATCGTGAATTCCCATTATAGCTTGTCTGTTTGTCAGCATGTTTGTATGTCCGTCTTGTCTTTCTCTGTCTGTGTCTTTGTCTGTCTCTGTCTGTCTCTGTCATTGACTGCTGTTGCTTTGTTGCAGGTACCCTTGGTTCCAGAACTCATCCGTCATGCTCTTCCTCAACAAAAACGACATTCTCCAGGAGAAGATTATGCACAGCCATTTGGTGGACTATTTCCCAGAATTTGACGGTCCACAGCGAGACGCCCAGGCCGCTCGGGAGTTTATTCTGCGAATGTTTGTGGACCTGAATCCCGATGCGGAGAAAACAATTTATTCCCATTTTACTTGTGCCACGGACACGGAGAACATTCGCTTCGTCTTTGCCGTGGTCAAGGACACGATCCTTCAGTCGAATCTCAAAGAATACAATCTCGTCTAACCGACCACAAGCAGAAGGACTCGTCTCTTGTTTCTCTTTTCTCTCCCTCTCTCTCTTTTCGACGTGCGTGGACGTGGACCTTCCTTATCTCTTCATGGATGAATGGAGGGATCGCCACCGCGCGACGATGCATTTCTCGCTCGTTCCTCTCAATTACTTGATTGACTGATTGATTGGAGATCTGAAGACAGGACAATTATTCTAGTCTCGCGGTCACAAGTGGAAAGGAAGGAATGAGTCTTTTTTCTTTGTTCCAAACAGCTTATTTCTTTTAGTCGTTATCCATTATCGGTTCGCCCGGTTCTTATCTCGAATGTTTTTTTTGTTCGTGTTCGGTGAAAGAGGGAACGAACCAGGCAAGACAGAAGACAACAAAGTGTTTTTTCACTTGTGCCATTTTTATTTTATCAGTTTTGATAATTAATTAATTATTTTGAAACCCATTTAATTAGCTCGCTTCTTTTCGATTAAGTTGTTATCATTCTTTTCCTCGTTTGCTCATCTCCGGACTGGACTGGACATACTTGGCAGCAGCTCTTCTCATCAGCTTGGCTCACGACCTGAGGAGCCAGAGGGCGCCACCGCCGCAGTGAAGGACCGACTCAAGCCGTTCCGGTGTGCAAGATCTGTCCCGTGTGCGTCTTGTCTGTTTTTTTTGTTTCACTTAAGTAAGCAAGTTGTTGGTCCGAGAGTTGTGCGTGCGGTGGTGGTGTTTGTGTTGATTCTCTTTCACCTTACCACATTGTTAGCTGTTTGTAAGCTCGCGTTTCCTTTTTCGTTTCGCCCGGCCGGCACTTTTAAGCATAAACTTAGTCTATTTGGTGCGCGTACTTGTACTTATAAACTTGTACTCTCTTTCTCTTTTGCTGTTTTTAATTAATTACATGTACGAGTAGGCAAAAAGAACGGCTTTGACTGATCTCCATCTCTCAACGCAAATCTTTCTTGTCGCTTTCTTCTTTTTCTAGTCTCTCATCTGATAACCATTAAATAAAAATTCAAGCTCACATCATGTTTGCTATTTAGTTAGAGCAACAGGCGGGCTTCTCTACCCACTAGTTATCAAAGAAGTTTCAATCTCTTACTAAGGGACAATGCGATAAGGAATCAGACAAAGAATCCATAACGGAATGGAGGAAGAGAAAAAAAGGTACACACGGATTCCTTTTAAAATTGAATTTGCAGGAGAACCTTCTACATATATAGATCAATTTACGATTAGCTTCGTCTCTCAAGGGAACCCAACTAACTAACCAGTGCTTACAAGAATAAACGCCCTTTCCACTCTATTAATTCTCACTTGTTTCTCCCATGAAGCGATTTATACAGATGATGTTTCGATGCGCCATGGAACAAATGTTTTAAATGCATGGCATTGAGGACACGTGTTGGAGATTTTAAGTCCTGCTTCGCAATCCATGCAAGTATCGTGGTGTCCACACCTCAAATCAAAAGCCATATGATTACAACCAAAGTCAATGCTCTTGTACCACAGGAATACGCAGTTTTTTGAGGATTTTTCTTGCAGATGACGCACTTGCCTTTCTTCTCAGCTCCCACGTAAAGAGATTGTCCATCCCCAGACCCATTCTTCTTCTGCTGTGAAGTCTGACTGGGCAAGGGTGAGATCTTGGGAAGGGAAGCCATCGAGTTGTAGAAAGAGAAGCCCGGGAGCGACGGCTCTGACATAATGATTTTATATTGGGGTTTGACATAATGACTATGATTTTATATTGGGCTTGCATTCCACCTGTTGGAGAGCGTGCAGTCATAGACCTCATCCAACAGATAGACTTTCATTACCGCGAGCAAGAAAGAAACGCCAAAAAAGCATGACATGCTTTGCAGCGTAGTCCTCCTCAGACCTCTAACCTCTCGTCCGAGAAAGATCATCAAATGCCGATCGCAAGCAACCTGAGCGGAATCGGAAAAGGTCTCAAATCGTCTCTAACGACTAATAGTGACGTGTCTCTTGCATGACTTTGGCCGTCCTCCTTGTTCATGGACTGCAATACAGTTCAAACTTTCTACATACAATGCACACACAATGTGCAATACCAAGTCAATTCAACAATATTGCTGAGATCAAATAAATAAAACTGCTATGCAGGATGACTCACGTAATATAGTCGGACTGTGACAGCAGTTATCTATCCGAAATTTCTTCTGCAACATCTGCTTCACCGACGTGGCACTCGCAAATCCCACAACACCGGAAGTGACCTTGCCATAGAAGACTTCAACGTCCATCCCGTGTTCGAATCGGGTGAAATAGTTGTAAACCTTCTAGGGCGTGCAGATAAAGGCAAGAAGCACGATCGACTCTCATTTCACCACCAATACTTGGACTAGGGATGGCATCAAATGAGAAAACGACCGATTTGATTTGATTTGATTTGATTTGATCTTGATTTGATTTGAATTTGAAATCATTTGATTTTGATTTGATTTTGATTTGACGGTACTTTGAAAATTTCGTTGACTTCATACTAGTACTTTCTGGCATGTTTTTTGCAATAATTTTAACGCGATTAGTATATATTCGAGGAGAACAATTATTCAGAATAGGGTTCAGTTTTACTTATAAAAATTATTAGTTTGAATTTAGGTGGAAAATTTACCTTTTTTATTATTTATTTTCTAGGTAAAGACTACGAAAAACCTGCACTACACAAGTGCAAATGTTTTTTTCATGATGCAATCTTATCATCATTCATACTTATAAGTATTAAGTTAGGTTAATAAATGCTTGGCAGAATTCCCAGTTACATTTTAGGGAATGTCAGAAATGGAAAAGATTGCGTCATCAGGCTCATCGGGTTGCGGGGACGGAATGACTCCGAATAGCTCGAGAGTTTTTATGAAAATTCTGAATGAAGAACGTTTAAAACGTAAACTTTAGAACATGAACTATTATGGACATTCTGAATTAAGAAATGTGGAAAATTACTGAAATTTTGCAAAAAGATCGAGGTTGAGCCGTTTTTAAGCCAAAAATTGGTCGAAAAATGCTGAAAATCAAATCAAAATCAAATGAAAATCAAATGAATTTCAAAATCAAATCAAATGAATTTCAAATCAAAACGAACCTCTATTTGATTTGATTTGATTTGATTTGAATTTGACATTTGACATTTGATGCCATCCCTACTTAGTACAGCTCTATGCTACCTACTGATTGTCAGGAATGTTTCGCATGATTCTTTCGTAACTTTTCAAAGTTAACCGGCTTCGCGCTCGGTTTTTGCTTGTGAAAGATCTTGGATGAAAGCGCTTTGGGAGCTTCCACCTGTGGAAAAGGTGCGAGTTGAGGTGTGGGAAGTAACACGCGTCGGGATGAAGCAGCAGTTTTATTGAGGAGAGCCGGCGGAATGTCTTGTTTCCTCAACGCAACCGGAGCCGAAACCGGAAATGCTATGTCAAGGGGAACCAATGCCGGAGGCCTCTCTAGCTTATTATCGATACAACCATCGGTGGAGGTAAACTCAGCTTGAACATCTTCACATCTACGAAGCATTCACCCATGACTAATGTACCCCCAAATATGCTCGCAATTTAGGCCATTTTCGGGAATGCTTCTCGTCTCTGAACAAACACCAAATTCTCAGTCTAAAAAATGTTGAAACAGTGATGCCTTCTGTACCAAGCAATCATCAACGCAACTGCGATTCCGGCTGCTCCGGTTTAAAAAAACCACCTGTAAATTGTTTAAACCAACGATGCAATCAGCTGTCGGCGCAACAAATTAATCAAGTCAAACGTTAAGCAATGTAGGTGCTGTAGCATTGTCACGACAATCGTATTACGTTCGTTCAATAATACAATTAATCGGATTAATTCGCTGCAACTGATCATTTGGGGTTGTAAATCATAAAAATCATCAGAACAAGGATACCGACAAAATTGAAATGTTTCTCCATCGCTACGAAATGGCAGGACATGCCCAGATATGGACAGATGAGGTTCTGCTCGCAATGCTGCCCCTCTCTCTAAAGGAAGGAAGTCGGGCAGAGTACTGGTATGTACGAACCGTCATTCCAAGAACTTAAGCCTAGCTGAAAGATCTCATGTTAAAAAATTTTCGCTCACCAAACTTTTTGAAGTATATACAAAAAGTACTGGTAAGACGAGTCATGAAAGACCGCATTTTATAACACAGTGCACTCAACAAACGGTGGGAGGACCACAGGCCCGACAGCATGTCAATTTGGTGCAAGGATAACAGGACATGGCAGATCTGTCAATCTTCGTTATTGACTTTGGAATCAACGAGAACAACTACAGCACCATGACGCGACCATCGATGTGATATTTTTGGTTTGGTGGACTTTCCACTTTCGAAGGTGGAATCACCAACACAGAGCAGGAAGAGCGCGACATTTATTTGAGCTACGCGGACTCCTACAGGATGCTGGAAGGTCGATTCTGTCAACGCAGAACAGATTGGGAGTCGACCATTTGGTGGAGGGCAGGCCTGAAATAAACCATGCGACAGAAAGTCCAGCAATTTCAGAAGTAGAGATAAAGGAGGTCCCACGTAAGCCAGAAATCGGGAGTGGCAGACTCGGCGAAGAGCAATGATAGGCCAGGGCAGAGCCACCCGAGCGTGAAGAGTCCGGCAGAGAGCCTTAACGCCACCAAATGATGGCTCATGATGATGAAATGATGAACCCATCTGATTGCTGACCCCAATCGTATCGCAAACTCAACGGATTCGGCCTTTCTCTGGATGATGTACACCCACGTTTTCACTCACCGGAATTTCCACAACCGTCAGTGACCGACATCGAGATAGACATTGCCTACCGAAAACGGCAGGAATTGACGATGACAGAACGGAACGAGATGACCGCATCACCGAAAAACCTGGCGGAGTAAGACATTAGAGACGATGAAGGTACGGCTCCTAACATCTTCACATTGAAGGAACATGCAAATTAGATATTGTTTGGCTTTTCCTGTACTGGTGTCTGCGGTGCTGCCATAGCTTTTATTCGGTGGGAAGGAATTTGTTGTTTCAAGCGCATCCCATTTGGTCTTTGTAACGCCGCTGCCACTTTTACCAGAATAATCGATTCTATTTTTAAAGACTTAAAACTTAATTTCGTTCTGCCCTGTTTAAACGATTTTGTAATTTTAAAATCTCCTTTTCAAACGTTTTATTTAAAATTGTTACGGATCATTCTGCAATTGATCCAATATTTAAAACCGAAAATCCAGTGGGTCGCTTAGCTAAGTGGGTTTACTGAATAGCACTTTGTTTTTCAAATCTTTTATCGACCGGGAGAAGAAAACGTGCTGATGGACGCTAGAGTCGTTTCCCTATTGATGACAATCCCTTTTCATCGGGTCCCGACTCCTTCATCGTGGATGACAATGGCATGCCTGTTGAATCCGCCATTTCTCTTGCTACCGTCTATCAACGCTCGCAGTTTTCGCTGTCATGAGTATCGTCCTGATCAGCCTCTGAATCCCGCTTCCGCTATATTTGCGACTTCATCCTTCAGTTTTCGGACCTTATCCCCACTCTGGTAGTTTCAGATATTCTTATTATGTTTCTTAAGTAGGAGGGAATGTCGCGACTAGTTATATCATTGAGTGACTATTATCATTATCATTAGTGGTCCATTATATCTTAATTGTCATCTTCCATTAGCTACTTTCTTTGTTATTCTATCAACCTATCTCTATCGTCTTTGTCTTCTGTACTATATAATCTGATGGTGTGGTGTATGTTTTGACAGTCCGAACAGTCCGTAGTAATATTCTCTTTTCTCTCTATTCTTCCCTTTCGTGCTACGCTAAAACATATAGGTTGGTCTTGGTGGCCTTTCTCCATCCACGGGACTATGAGGTTTTTACCCACTCTCTGTCCCCCCTCGACTAACCATTTTCTTCTATTAATAGCACTTTTATATCCGCCAAATTAAAGTTTAAAATATTTGATCAGCCATCTAAGCCAAGCAGACATATGCACTACAGAGAGAGAAGCGGGGAGGCGAATTTTGTTCCATATGCTAACACAACTAGCAGCGCTCTCTGTAGACTCCACCTGAAGATTAAGTAAAAACTATAATTGAACACGCAAAGCACTTAAAAGAGAATGTGCGGATAAAATTACAAATATTCACTCAACCAACCACAAATATTTACAACAGTCCAGCAGGGAGATGAGCTGCTACAATATACTGTATTTTGTTCGATACATAGCGACAGCATACGATCTGTGTGACGTTAAATTGGTCCCTCTCCTACTCGTTAGCATGCCCTGCATGTACCTCGCATGCCATGCAGTCGTTCACACAAACTTTACATGTACAGCGGGCAACCATTACGTCACGTGACCCGTGCATTGTCGCTATCTAACGAGGAAATACCGTATATCTAACCTAAAAGATTATCTCACCATCAAAAGAAGTAGCTAAGAGGTGAGATTTTAAATACTTTCGCAGATCAGCAGGGGGAGTGCTTTGATATTGGAATGCCACTGCGGTGAAAGTTGGAAAAAGTTGATATTCTGCCAATCACAGCCGTCGATGGCCACTGCAACACAAAATAAACCCTAATAACCGAATAAAAATTTAATTCAAATAACGTCACCCATGTACCCTTCATGCCGCAGCCATGAACCTTGCAGATTCGGCAAATGAGCCGACTGATCCCATCCACTCCGACAGTCCTCACTTCCAAATCCTTGGCTTTTTTGCCGAGTGCTCGCATTACTGACAAGGGAAATGATAGTAACTAACTAATTAGTAAATAGTTTCATAGTAGTACTTATTGCTTCCTTACTCTGAATTTTCTTTTCCTTTGTCGAATAAGTAAGACTGAATATGCTGCTGCCATGGACTGGTCGTACCACGTGAATCGATCGAAATGCGGCCTTGATAGAGGTCTTGCTGCTGGGGAGATCTTTCGGCCTGGAAATGTCTGACTTTTTTCGTTCGCGATCCTTTTCCCTGTCCTCGCTGGAGCTGCCCAAGGTCCAGAAATCAAGTTGTAGCTCCATGGCATCGGTGGCTAAAACCAGTTGTGGAAGGGGTGTAATAGCGGAATAATAACTGCAAAACAAATTCACTCCCATCTGTCTCTTCTCATCAAAAGTCACAACGGAGCATAATAATGAACATGAGCCAAGAGACACTTACGGGAGGGTCTGTGGCTGGGCCACGCTCGGCGAATGCGGCGGGGAAAAATCTTGTTGCTTCTGCATATCACTAGTCGATCCACCAGCGCTGGCGATATTGATGAAAGATGCAGATGATGCACCACTTTGTAGTGAATGGGGAAGAAGATCCTCTCCTTCTGCTACTACTACTGATCAGTCAGGTGCACGGGAAGAAAGGGTGGTTCTGTTATTTTTCTCACCATTTGCCATTGGACCAGAAGTGGACAAATCCAGCTGTGGCGCGTTTATTCGGACGTCCTGTAAAAGACAATCAGGTCTACATCAAATACAGCTAAAACAAATGCGTTGGCTGTTTGACCTACACTGAGAAATGGAATAAACATCTGAGAAGATTCAGCTTCCGGTCCCCTAAATGATACACGGTTAAACCCTTATTATTTTAAGGAAAACTATCCAATTAGTTACCCGTGACTTTTAACGTTGATCATGGCTTGAGCGATTGGCAGACTAAACGGAGCTGAAGCTGCCTCATAGTACAGACGAATTTTATTGAGAATAATATCCCAATCAACCGAATCTGGATCCGGTTGCTCCAGTGCAGAGAACCAACTGTCGCGGTCGAAGAGGTCTCCCGCTATCGCATCCGCCTGACCAATGTACCGCGATAGTGTACTTTCTCCTATAATCGAGCCCATAGAAGTTAGCAGTTCAGAATGTCTTCTTTTCTTTCCTAATACCCAGTGGAATGAAAACGAAACGGAGACAAGAGTGCAGATCGGGCGGATCCATCTCGATAAAGCCGCGGAGGACAGCGTTCATGAATTCATCCCCACCACAGACAACCACCTTCACCGAACTGTGCACCTTTCCGAAATGGCTGAAATAGTAAAATAACTGTTCCGCCCTAAACGTCCCTCATCAAAAAGCAAACCATACAGTTTGTGAAATCGAGTGGCCAGTTGCGTGAAACAGGCTTTGATATCTCCAGTGGAAGCCGTACAGATGACAGGATTCATTATTGTCTCAAGATGTTCTTGCATAGCCTGCACATGGCAATCATGCAAACATACTAATACAATCAATAAGCACTTAAAGCTGGATCTGACAGTACCTGGCCCAACGCGTGATTGCCGTTGATTAGAACAATAGAATTGGGTAGATCTTCTTCCGGGGAGGGAAATATGTGATGTAATTGGTCCAAAATGGCCTTTTTTGGCTATCGAGGGAAAAGCAAAACAACTGTTCTGATAGTCAATCAGTCGTTTAAGAAAGGCAGTTTACCACCTACAGATGATTCCACGGGAATGGACTGGCTGAATTTTCTGCCTTCCGGCTTGAGAAATTCCCTCAGAGGTGGTGGTACAACTTCCTTCTCCAACTTGCGCTCTAATTTTTCCCTAACCTCCTTGTCCCGCAAAAAGGAAGACTTTTCCCGAAGCACAAGCATACGCTTCCGTTTGACTTCTTCCTTTTGGTCGTCACTTTTGATGGCTGATCCATCTTCATCCGTTAACGTATCCTAATTTGAAAATGGATACCGTTGTTGCTGTTGCCCATTAGATTAAGGTCATTTTCCCGCGAAAATGTTTGACCAACATACCGGGTGGCTGTCGGAATTATTTCTGGATCCATCATCGCTTCTTTCGGCTGCCTAAAAAATAACTGATGAAGTCAGTTTTAATTTAGCAGATTGTGAAAAAAGGCCTACCCTATCAAGCCCCTTTGATGGTACCAGAAGGGTTGACAAAGACCTTCCTGGCTTAAAATACGGACTGAGGAAGAAAATAGAATAAACACGAGAACTACTTCCAAGACATGTGTAGTGTTCACTGCACCTGAGATGCGGCCGAGGAGTAGACTGAACGCTGATTGTATCCATAAACTCTGGATCTGGTCCGCTGTCACTGTCAAAATCCAGTTCGTCCAAAAGCTCGTCATCTAGTGCAGCCTTGTCGTGTTCTTCAAGCTCGGGAACGTCGGCATCAAACCCCTGCAAGGAGAAAAAGAGGATGAAAAGATTACGACAAAATCTAACTTCATGGTGTAAGTACGTACGTCGGATTGCTTGAACTTGCGCAAAAGGGAAATGAATTTTTGCTTAAAATTAGCTTGGTGCTGCAACAAGCAGACAAAGGAAACATAAGTTCAAAACTGACGGCCTGCCCGTTTTAAAGAACATAAATAAAGAACGTACGCGACCGGCTTGAAGCTTTCGTCGAGATTTGCCGCTGGACTCCCCGTGACCAAGCGCTTCGTCCACAACCACATCACCTTCACTGTCCGACATCCCCTCCGACGTGAATTCATCCTCGTCCGACGTATTATCTAATAGAATACCGTGCCGGGAGTATTTTAGGATACCCAAGTAAAGCGGAGGTGTTGCCTCTCTCACCATCCTCCAGGGACTCTTTTCCTGTGATCGAATTGACAGGCTGTGTCGAGAGTCCCACAATGGAGATCTATTAAGCAAAGAGTAACAGAGCATTATTCTTCTGTGATAGCCTGATAGGGTAAAGTGTAAAGTGTAAGTGACTAGTGATCTACTTTAGCCACGACGGCGTCCTTCTCCTTGGGACTCGCGTACATTGCCAATTCCTGGTCCACCGAACGTTGCAAAACCTATAAAACCACAAGTACGGTACGGTGTAGGAGAAAAATAGGTAGGAAGGAAAAAGTACTCGTACCTCAGTCATGTCGACGGTTCCAACGGCCAATGTTTTATAGCCGAGTATTCGTCGGTTCTTGTACTTTTTTCTTCGCTGCAGCATGATGTAAAGTAGATTTGTTCTCTGCTTGAGGTAGTGCGGGTACTAAAACAAGATGGAAGGACATACCAAATAAGAGTCGTGCTTGTTCATCAGGAAGGACGAAGGAGTATGTATAGTAGTTAGTACTCTACCTGTAAGGAGAGGGACAAGTCGATTTCTGTGTCCAGCGTGTCGTTTATTCCCAAGTCAAGTTCCGTTGACCTCAACGTTCTCTTCGATCCCTGAAATAAGTAAGATGAGTTTCAATTCATACATAACATCTGAATAAATAAATGAAATGACCGGTTAACGAACAAATAGCCCAATAGATCAATCAACCGAGAGGCTTTGCGCAAAACTTTACAGTATACAAAAATTCAACCCAATCAATTAATCCATCATGAACAAATAGTCAAGTAATGGACTTGACTGATAATCCAATCCCGTGAATGCGGATAAGTTACCTGCATTTTGATGGCAATAGTGATAGAGCGTAGACCTTCTTCCAGTCGTCTGTTGACGACCAGTCGCACTAAACGCGCACTGCAGATCCGACTAGTGCAGAAGGAAGGCATGCGACCAACATCTCCGATTGCAAACAACTTCATTGAAACCTTTCCAGAAGCAGAGCTAGACCCTCCTCCTGCTCCCGCTCCCGATGCTCCGAATGCTCCTCCACCGCCACTAACACCACCCCCACTTCCCATCACATGCGCTTTGAAACTGCGTTCTGCCATGGCAGACAGTTCGAGTAAGCCAATAGTCAGAATTAGGACGTTTTGGTTTTTGTTTATGACGCACAGGAAAGGGGTGGGACTTAAATACTTGTTTATTTGCGGAACGGATGGATAGTATTAAATGCCGTTCCGCTTCGCTGAAAACTTGTTCATTCTTTTAATCAATCAATCGGCGCAAGCAGGCATTGCAATCTCGCAGCTTTTACGTTTTTTTCTTGTCTTATTTCAAGCTGAGTGATTAAATTATTTATTGTTTGCTTTGCAAGATGCCTGCCGTTAAATCGGGATCCGGCCGGGAACATCTGAGGAATGGCGTTTCGATCCGCTTTCTACGCCACTTTAACCGGAAAGAGAAAAACGATGTTTGGACGGTCGACGTGAAACATCAACCTTCTTCCTTTTCCTCTTCTCCCAGCGTCATCCGCACACTTCAGCCTCAACCTCTGGCGACGGATGCTGAGCAAATCTCGCCGAAATCGGCTACACCTGTCCTTATGCCTATACGTTTGTCTCCCGTGCGATCGCGGTCGCCTTTGACTTATTCTTCCTCGCCGGTGGCGTTTCCCTCGGAGTCTGATCGCCTTGCTTCCGAAGATGAAGTGCGGGAATTGGCCTTCTACCGTTATATCGAGAAGCATCTTTACAGGCGCAGTGATAGGCCGGAGATCCGTAATCTTGTAGGGAGAGTGCTCGACGTCTATGGCAATCGGGTCATTTGGTTCGTTGAATGGTAAGAGAGTTTAATACCATTTCTTCGCCCGCTGGATTGACTTATTCATTAATGTATGCTCGTATCAACACTTTGCTCTTTCATTGGTTCTGGTTTCTGGTTCATTGATTCAAGCCGAAGAATTATTGCTATATTGATGGATTATGATCAAGTACTAGCACTGGAATTTTTCTTTTGTCTTTCAGGTACAGTCTGATGATGGAGGCGCGAGGATATGTGGTGGAAGATAACTTGCTCAAGAGCCATTCGCCGTATCAGCTTCTCCTCATCGATTACTACACTGACAAAGTTCAATACTTTCCCAATCGAATAGCGGATCTTCTCAGGGGAGTACGTCTCGTCTTGCCGCGATACACCGCTGACGAGCTCATTGATTTCGATCCCGTAGTTGCACCAACTGAAAGTCCGTCAGAAGGTAAGAAAGTGGAGGCTGCCCTGTCCCTGTACATTATTGACAACCAGGCTTATTTGTTGCAGTTGTAAAGGATGCGGATGATGTGGAGATGGCCCCGTCCGCTGAGCCACCTGACCTAGCGCAAGAGGAGTCAGAGCGAGATTTGAAGCAATTTAAATTTGCGGAAGGTGCAGAAGCGAAGAAGCGAAGAAGCTGATACGGCGGACAATGGCAATGAACGAGCTATTTTAACAATGGCTTTCCATTCGGTAGTAGAGTGCTCTGGTTTTGAAATTATTTGCACTGTAGTTGATCGCCCTTCTGCTGAACCACCGGATGTTGGAGCTGAAGGAGAAAGCGGTAAGTCAGTGTCATCAGTTAGCTACCACGCGAAATGCAGTATTACTAGTAGTAACCAATCCACTTTCATTCCTACAGCTGCAGGCCCGCCTAATGAAACCGTTGCCGTTCCTGGATGTACTAATAGCTACATGCGTTTCATGGATTTCTGAATGTTGAATGCGGGATACTCGGAGTTTACGTTAAGTCTGACGGTGTTACATCTCCAAACCTCAAACCTCAAACTTGAGCTTTAAGGACACTTGCATTTCTTCGACCGGAGGAGTGCCAGTATCATCAGGGCAGGTGAAAAGAATAAGAACTGACTATTATTTGTGAGAGTATTTTTCAAGTTGCTACTGGCTGACTCTTTTGGGTTTGATCCTTTAATCAATTGTGGTATAGAGCTCTTCTTTCTAAAGATAATTTCAATAAGCTGGCCTTAGAAGTTGTGATGCTACCTTTCTTAGTTCTGATACTGTAGCTGTAGATGAACTGTAGAATTTAAAGTCAAATTTCGCTTTTTGAGCTCTAAGTATGATTTGTTAAGGATCTCTTCAGATGTCTTGCTCTGAAATGTCGTCAAAGTCGCTCTTTCGACTAGTTTGCTTTATCCACTCTGGTCGACTTTTATCCTGCATGAGACAAGACCATAACTGAGACAGGGATGGAGATGATTGAAACAGTAAGTGGAGGGACTTACAATGGCGGTCCGCCATCCAGAGTCTTCACGCACAGTCAGCGGACTGTCGTTGTTAGTGCGCACTTTCAAACTCCGCCGGAAACTACGTGCTAGCACCTTACTTTCTGCGGATGACCTAGAAGGGAAATGAATTGATTAGATTTGCCTCCTACACTGAGAAGTCGGAAATGGCTTATTACTATACCAATACTCACTTGGTTTCCGATGCAAGCGCTGCCGCAACGCTCCTCAGTGTAGGCTTGACGAATTTGCCGCGTAGCTCATTGACTTGGATTGTCATCTCATTGATCTAAGGAATGAAAAGGCAAATCAGTCGATCGATCATCAATTCATGATGACTTCACAATGCAAATCAAATTACTGTAGTTGATGTAAAAGCGCAGTTCGTCCTCTCCTACCAGATAGTCATTTGCTCGCGCTGAGCATTCCAAGTCATAATTCTCTTGATGTAGCTGACGAATTCGTTGGTGGTAGGCTCGACAGACTTCCTCCAACCTGTCTGCATCCTCCACTCCGGAATGGGAGTCCTTGCCGATGATTTCGGTTAGGAAGTTACGACGTTCTTTGGCCTTTTTTTCATGGTACTCTTTGATGTTGTCGGCCGTATGTTTGAGTAACAATGCCTGCAAAGTGAATATCTAAAGAGGGTTTCCTCTCACACCTTTTACCTTAATAGGTAGGAACCTTGAGCTTCTTTCGTCGTTCCGCATCAATGTGAAAGCGTGGCTTTTTACTGCGAACGATTGACTCCTCAAGCTGCTTTCGCACAGCAATTTGGGCAGCGGATTTCGGGGCTGCGCTTCGTTTTAAGACAGCATTTCGGTCTGTTACCAGTACCTGACCTCTAAAATAACGTCATTATAGTAAGGTAAGCGTAACGCGGTATTTGTATGATAAAGAAAACTTATTACCCTTCCGGTTTTCGGGTTCCCAACAATAAAGACATGGTGACTGAACAATTTTAACGCTTAATTTAAAACAAGTGGATTGAAGAGCTTAGTGCTGACTGAAAAAGCCACTAGGTGAAATGCTAAAATCTTTACAATCTTTTCGAGGTGGAGCGAATGACGGTCGAGTGGGATTACTAGCACAGACCTCCTCATTGAGCAGTCTCTACATTCAACACTAGCCAAAGGATAAATAATCACGGGAACTTCTCATCAATCAAGGCCTTTGTTTAGGAATGTACGCGGTCAGGTCTGGAGAGGGTGGCGAAAGAACCGTCATATACATAGTAGTACAGTCGTGACTGCATCTGCATTCTCTCAATGCAGTACAGGTAGCGCCGTCTGGTGGATAATTTGTCCCGCCAGCATATTTGATGACGTATGAGGGAACGTTTAGGGGGTAAGCAAAAGTAAGGAGGACTGTCCATGTCCTTATACCGCGTCAACATGAGTTAGATATGATGTTTGCATGCTATCCTGCGCTTTAGCGTGTGAATCTGTTTATGGTCATACATCTCCTACCCAGTCCCACCACACACATTTGGGAGGGGAAGAAGAGATGGAACTTTTTCGTGAGATAGCCAGTTAGTTGTGCAACTATCTTCTCCCCGTGATAAATCCTTGACAAGTCCTTCACCGTTCTATTTCCCCTTCCTCAACTGAAACCGACAACTTCTGACGGCAATTGAACTGAAAAAAGTTCAAGGGACGTCCATGGCGGAGCATCTGTACACATGGATTTGGTCGAGGACATAATTACAATTCTCAAGTGACCAATCCATCACGAGTCTAGCCAAATTTATGGGGAGAAACGACTGTCTCTCCAGAGCTACTGTGCTTCCTCACGTATTACACACTACTGTACTACTGTTGATGGAATGTCCTAGTGAATTCGGTTTTGCCATAGACACGTGTATACCTTCATAAAAGACTAGCGTAAAAAAAGGCTGTAACCAACAATTGCATATGCATAACTAGTACATGAGAAGAGGGCGGAGAAAAAAAAGGATGGGAAAAAGTAGAGAGGAGAATGATGAGCAATCAGAATGGGAGAGTTGATTTTAGGGAATGACTTTATAGCTTGTGCCTGACTGGCTGGCTGGATGTTTGCTTGGCTTTTGAATGGTGAACAAGTTTGTTTAGCGGCGCTAATAGAAAGGAGATGACTGAATGGCGGCATGAAGCGAGTGAATGGGATGGCAGGGGAACGATCGAGTCGAGAGGAAAGGAAGAGAAGAGAGTCCCCGCTTTTATTGTCCTATCCTTTCTATGTTTTTGTGGGTCCGCTCATTCTGCTGCTTCCTTCCTCCCTCACTTCCTTCCTTCCGGTGGATGGATGCATGTACAGTTAGTATAGTATACATGTTTTTGTGTTGAGGTCGGCTTTTTGCAAGCTCCTCAAAGTGAGAGCGGGAAGGAGGGACGACAAGTCAAGAAGCATAGATGGATTTGCTTATACTTTGTTTTGTTAACAAGGAGAGAGTGGGAGGAAAGTAAGATTGCATGCCTGAGACAGATTATTTCTCCATCATACAGTAAGTCCTAGTCTTTCTGTCTGCGTAAAGGAGCATGCACACCCTTCCTTCTGTACAGCAACTGTTAACGTTTCCAATCCTACGGCTCCTTCCGTTCTCTATATGCTAATCAACTTTCTTGGATGTGTTATGTATACGTGATGCCCTTATCATTCATACATCATTTATCACTGTGATCCTCTCTCTCTGTCGCTGTTTACGTTAAAGCCCGTCCATCGATAGGATGCTGCATACTTTTTTAGCTGGGAACGGTAAGTGTTGCTTCCGGCTGCTCTTTTCTCATCATCTCTCGCCCTCGCTCAAACTCAAATCGGCTGGCCGCACTCAAATGCTTAACTGCACAAAAAGTGAATGTAAAAAGTATTGATTGGAGTTAAAGCGTGTTTCGAATAAGTGCACATATGCATAGGACAATTATTTCATTATTACAGAAAATTCACCTTTCCGAAGCTTAATCCGACCCTTAAACTCTAGCATTGTCAATTATGTTAATTAGATGGCATTGATAATATGAAATGTGATAGCAGTGAAAGCTTGAGTGATCCGTGTTACTTCCGGCTCGGAGACCCTAAACAACTTGAGTGTGCTATATGCTTGCTCCGGGTGCGTTGGACGCCCATTTGTCACAAAAATAATACGATTTATTGCTGCTTGGGTTTATTGGAATTTTAGAGGTCTAACTGATTGACGAGACGTCAAGGTATGACGAAAATAGATATCTGCAGAATTTGTCATGTTTAACCGCGGGCAAAAGGCAGGTAAAACAGTTAGCCTTCTTTCTGAATGCATGCTGCTGGTCATTGCTAATGTGGTGCAAGAAAAATATTGATCCCGAAACAGCTGCATAAGCACCCCCTCCAAAGTATGTGTGGATGATGATGGGGAAAGAGCTCTATATTGTATGGGTATAAGGAGTTATTGGGTGTATGGCTAAGTTAGAGAGTTGCGTTGCGGTGGTGCATGAAGCGGAGAAATTAAACGGCGGACTCTTGCTCACTCTCACTCGCGGCGGCGCGGCTCTCTTCTCCTTCTCTTTCCTTTCTTTTTCACGCCCGGCAGTTATATTTTTTTATGAGGCTCCCGTGCCTAATCCCGATTATTCATCTGATATGCCACACGCGCCCCTATACTGTAGAGTACTGTACGAGTGAGCGAGTGTCGATTTAATGTGGCGCCCTTTGCCGCCTTTTATGCCCGGCTAAGCCACAACACAAACACGCATCCGATTATCCTACCAGACAAACGGCTTCACAATTCCTCCTGATGAATTTTTTTGTTTTATATTCTACTCATGTTAAGAGAATTTTGTTGCCACTGACAAATTTTGGGTACTTAATTAGTGATTGACTCGGTTCGGTTTCAACAGGAGTCTGATTACCCTATGAGGAGATGAGCTTGGTGACAAGATGCTCTGGCCAGGAAGACTCCTACTCCTACTACATGTACAGCCATGCTCATCATCCTCATCCCGGTGGGGTTTCCTGTTCAATTTCCTGCTACTCTTGTGCCTAATCAGCGTAACCAGGAGTTCATCAGCTGAGGAACTGCTTCTACGCTCGCTCCGTTCTTCTTCTCCGAGGGAGCGGCAGGAGGAGGAAGGCCAGTCAAGCCTGACTAAACCGCGACAGCAAACGGACAAGCGAAGTGCCGCTAACTGGGAGACTGTGCGCACTATTACCGGGGACTTTGTTAACATTACATGGGTAAATATAGAATGATTGCTTGTAAAATGTTCCTTTTTTATTTGATTGTCCTTTTTACAGCCAGTCAAGCGGGCCGCCACCGTAGACGGTCAGATTGTTTTGGGCGGTTTGATGATGGTAAGTCCTGTATACATAAGGGTCACCATTCAATACTCCGTGTTAATATAAACATGGATTATTGATTTTAATGAATAGACGTATCAGTAATGTTTTGAATTATCATAACAAGTAATAATATCTTTGTTTGGTTGTTGGTAGGTGCATGAGCGGGAGGAGAAGTCCACCTGCGGCCGAATAATGCGCCAAGGTGGGATTCAAGCAATGGAGGTGATGCTATACACAATCGATCAGGTGAACCAGCATTTCAACATGACGGATCTCCTGCCCGGGATCCAGCTGGGCGCTTATGTTTTGGATGATTGTGACAAGGATACCTACGGACTGGAGATGGCAGTCGACTTTATCAAAGGTACACTCTAAGTAGACCGTAATAATACACTAGTAAAGAATCCTTTGCAAGGCAATATAGATGATAAAAATGAAGACCCTGTAAATGAGATTAGTGTCCCTCAATTAACTCCCTTTGGCGTGCTGTCTCTTTGAGGGGACCATTCATTGCGGTACTGCGTGGACACTATAGCGATCTGACGTTCCTCCTTGCAGTACTAGTCTCTTCAGGTCATGATCAGACTCTTACACTTTAGCTTTAGTATAAAGTACTAAGTAGCAAAAAAAAATGTAGTGAATGTAAAAAAGAAAATCGGTGTTGCATTTATTTGGTCGGTACATGTATTATATTTGATGAAAAAAAGAAGAAAGTGCGGACGATTTTGTTTGAGCGATAGTTGCCTGCACGTAGTACTACTGTCGTATCCACTTGATATGAAATGGTTGAATAGGGCTCTCCCAGTGGTGTCGTTAGGAGTGAAATTGTATACGAGATAGTGAGGGGAAGTTATTGTAGCAAGAAAATAAAGTCAGCTTAAGCCATCAGATCAAACCCGATCATTTCGTTTTAAAGTCATTAATGTGGTATACTTAAACGTCCTTGGTTTTAGCTGTCGTTATTGATCCTCGAGCTGTATGAGATGAAGCATTGTTTGTGCTTGTGTCATTAGAATGTGTAAGCATTTGTGGAAGACTTAACGCAACGCTCCTTCTAAAATTCTGCAAACGGCATATGCTCATCTCATTACTACTGTAGTAACTTAACTTAAATTGTAATCGAGCACTACACAAGAAAATATTTATGATTGCGCGTTGTGAATAGCAAAATTTAGCATTAATTTTTGTGGCAAGGTTCAGTGGCCCTATTACTCGTAGTATAAAGAGGGAAGTCAAGACGCATGTTGTCCGTCCTCGTGGGAGAACAAGTCAAAAATGTTACTCAGTGGGCCTGTCAAAAAGGACAAGAGGAAGAGTTTTATATCACATATAGAGAAGAAGGGAGGGAGGAAGCAAGTAAGAAGCCTTTGTTGGTGTCTCGTAAATTATCGTAAGTACTTTTGCGCGCCATCGATTAGGGCGCCCGCGAACAGAGACCAGGAGGGACCAACATATTGGCCAAAGAAAGGGTGCAGAGGGAGTAAATAAAGTGCCCTTAATTCCTAATAAGATCCATTACGCTGTCCAGTGAAGCAAAAAACATTGATTTTCCCGCATCATCAACTCCCTCACTTTCTCTCACGAATAAAAAGTAGCCAGCTTTTCCTCTTCTCTCCTTTCCCTTACCATCGTTTCATTGACTTGCGGCTGCAAGAAGCGTACGCGTATTTTCAGCGGATCGAATAGCAATAGCATTCATAACTTAGTTTAATATTAAAACGGTCCCGTCGATTACGTATTGGTATCGTCATTTTGATTAGTTTACCGGGATGAGAGAGGGGGAGTTGGTTTTAATTCCCGCTAAACTCTCTCAACCGGAAAAGGCCGCAACGACGACAGTCCCTATATAATGAGGTGACAAGAGAGTCTACTTCTCTCCCTTGAGGGATGAAATGTCAGGCCAAACAACGAGAGAAGCTTCACTTTTCGACAGTTTCAATTTCATTAATCGATGAATGAATGAATCAGACTAGAATTTCCTAACTGCCAGTCGGGAACGGGAACAGGACAGAGACAAGTCAAATCCGGTTTTGGCACAATTACTATTATTATTACTAACTAAATAATTCATAAATGCCAATAGGCATCAAGATTATTTAGTTATGACTTTGTTGTGTTGTAGGCTCAATTTCGACTCTTGATGGGGAATACAAGTGCCCTGATGGGTCGACCCCGGTTGTGCCTTACAAGGTCATTCCCGGTGTAGTAGGAGCAGCAAGTAGTGTCACTTCTATTCAAGTGGCCAACCTTCTGCGTCTCTTCAAAATCCCACAGGTATTGTAATAAAAAGCCGACATGAAACGGTTATAACCGAAATCTTTTTATAATGTTTTCAATGAAAATAATTTCAGATTAGTTTTTTCTCTACGAGCTCCGAGCTGAGTAACAAAGATCGCTTTGAGTACTTCTCGAGGACTGTACCTTCGGACGCTAATCAAACTCGCGCAATGGTTGATTTGGTGAAACTCCTCAATTGGACTTATATCTCCATCGTGTATGAAGAGTCTGCGTACGGGATTCAAGTAATATACCGGTTTCTCTAATAACGCACAGACGACAATAAAAAAGGTCACATTTAAAAACGAACCCTCCTTTCTCTTTTTTTAGGCATTTGCAACCCTGCAAATGTTACTAGAGGAAAGTAAAATCTGCATTGCCATGCGTGAAAAACTGCCGAAAGACTCTGGCAAAGCCGGGGAACGCCATTATGACGAACTGGTAGACCGATTAAAGCTCAAACCCCAAGCCAAAGGTACAAGCAGACAGACAGACCTTATTAAGTCCTCTCTGGCATCCGTGCTGACATGTTCGCCTCGGACGCCAGCAATAAATGTCGACAGTTTGTTTTGCAAGCAGGCGTCATCGTTTACGGATCAGACCAAGAAGTGGCTGAATTGATGCGATCCATCCGACGGCGTAATGCAACGGGAATGTTCACCTGGATTGGTTCAGACGGTTGGTCCGCTCGCACGGCTGTCTCGGAGAATAATGAACTTCAAGTGGAGGGCACTTTATCCTTTCAACCCCTTTCCCACCCGGTGGCTGATTTCGAAACCTATTTCCGGTCCTTGACCGTCGCCAACAATCAGCGGAACCCTTGGTTTGTGGAGGTTAGTAAACAAGTACTATACCGTACATTCTACAGACTTTAACTCGAAAGGTCCTTCAAACAACATATACAACATGTCAGTTATGGCCGCCTTTTTTATATTGTATTCTTCTAGTACTGGGAAGATATGTTCCAATGCAAGTACTTTAACTCTACCCTGACGCCATGTAAGTTTGAGAAACACAGGTTGTGATTTCCGTTCAATTGAAAGGGATTAAGAGGGAGAGGGAGAGCAAGTCAGATTCCGTTGCCTTAGTCCTTGACGTTTAATGTGTTTGTACTGGTACTGCAGACAACGTCAAATGGGAGGAGGAGTGCACGGGGGAGGAGACGTACGACAAGTCGGGACCGTTTGCCCTTGAAATGGAGGGGCAATTGCAGTTTGTCAGCGATGCTGTGTTAGCTTTCGTGCACGCTCTCCGTCTCATGCACCGTGATAAATGTGCAGGCCTACCAGGATTGTGTGAGGAGATGAATCCAAATGATGGCGCCGAGCTGCTGAGATATTTACGCAAGGTCAAGTTTGTGGGTGAGTGAGTGTGATGACAGAGTTAAGAGAAGAGACATGACGCAGGCGCCTCTTCTAAATGGCTTGCGAATGTACATATGTTTTATTAGGTTTAACCGGGGATGAGTTTGAATTTGATCATTTGGGAGATGGGCCAGCACGCTACAACGTTGTCCACTTTAAAAAGACCAGCATTATGCCTCCTCGTTGGGAATGGGTAAATTGCTTTGTATTGTATTGTTAATTTGGATGACCCTTTTATCGATAGCTTATACAGGTCAATGTCGGTCAATACAACAAGTCGGGCCTGATGCTGGACTGGTCACAAATCCGATTCAACGACCGGGAAACCGGCTACTCAGACCGAGTCCCGGAATCAGAGTGTGCTAGACCTTGCGGTGCCGGACAAGCCAAGAGCATCATGCCTGACGAAAAGTGCTGCTGGACATGCATGGTTAGTAGGACTAATATGGCATAGTAGTAATACAGTAATGTAGATAGTATAACAAAATACTGTTCAATATACTTACGTGACCTTTTGGCTTGTAGAATTGTACTCAGTATCAGTATTTGGCGTCCGAGTTTGAGTGTCTGGACTGTCCTCTCGGTTTCCTGCCACACGCCAACAAAACCGGATGTTACGAGATCCCGGCGACCTTCCTGTCGGCCGACTCATACTGGGCCATTGGTGTGATTACCTTTGCTTGCCTCGGAGGCTGTTCCACAGTCCTCGTCGTCGCGGTCTTCATTAAGAACTCCGAGACCAACGTGGTGAAAGCCGCGGGACGCGAACTCAGTTACGTCCTCCTGGCAGGCATTTTTTTGTGTTACGCTATGACTGGCGTGCTCCTGCTCAAACCGTGCGATATAGTCTGCGGCGTCCAAATGTTTGGAATCGGATTCTGCTTTGCCCTCTGTTACGCCTCTCTCCTGACCAAAACCAATCGAATTGCAAGGATTTTTCAAGCGGCCAAGCATACTGCTCAGAGACCCAACTTTATCAGTCCGAAATCACAGCTTGTAATATGTGCCGGCCTGGTACTTGTTCAGGTACATGCTCCTCGCAGTGACACTACTCTACAAAAGTCACTCAGACAAGCGACATACATAAATATAGGCAGGCAGGCAGACAGGCGGATAGATAGACAGACAAGCAGGCAGGCAGGCAGGCAGGCAGGCAGGCAGACAGACAGACAGACAAAATAATGTATCTTGTCTTTTAGATGCTGATAATGATCCTATACATGGCCTACAGTCCACCCATCTCTCAATTCTATTACCCTTCCCGGGAAGAGAACGTCCTCGTGTGCAGATCCCACCTCGACGCATCCTACATGATTGCCTTCACTTATCCCATCCTGCTGCTGATCATCTGCACCGTTTACGCCGTCGTGACGCGTAAAATCCCGGAAGCTTTCAACGAGTCACAGCACATTGGCTTTACGATGTACACGACCTGCATAATTTGGCTGGCCTTTGTTCCCATCTTCTTCAGCACGGCCACCAACATTCCGCTAAGAATAACGACCCTGTGCGCGTCCATTAGCTTAAGCGGAACTGTCTCGCTCATTTGCATATTTGCTCCGAAGATGTATATTATTTTGCTGCGACCGGAGCGGAATGTCCGACAGAGCTTAATGGCGCCAAAATATCTTACCAACAAAACCAACACCACCTCGATGAACTCACAGAACAGCGAGTCTTCCTCCCATTCCAATATGCCGCTCAAACCGGCGACTGCTTCTCGGCCCGAACTGGTGGTCAGTCTGAACAATAAACCTCCCTCAGCCGTGGGTACGTATAGAATAGCATCAAGTGTGCTTTTGTTTTGTAATTATTAGTGAGATATACTGACAGTATTTTCATACAGTTATGCTTAAGGCGGAAACAGCTGAAAAGGAGCCTTCATTAAAACACATGGGATCCTTCAGTAATGTCAGTCATGCCACGGTAGCGAGCGATGCCATTAGCAATGATCTCAGCTTCAGCCACGATTCGCTCCCCAGTATTGATGGAGAATCCCTGGATGATGTCCAATTGTGATATACCCTTAAATACCCTTGCTACTTAAAATGAATAAACAGTATTCCTCCTATTACTGTATGAGACAAAGTCTGTATTTCGGCTTACCCTCCACTTGGTCGATAAATCGGCTCCCTCATATGTTTCTCTTTGATGGCAGGTGCTTGATTGTTTACTTTGTTGTTCTAGTATACTATAGTACTTCAGCAAATTAAAGCAAATCAAACAATCAAGCAACCACCATCAAAGAGAAATGCATGAGTGAGCCGATTTATCGACCAAGTGGAGCGTGAGTCGAAATATAGAGTTTGCCTCATACTAGTTCTCTACAGAACCACCTGGCTTTGCTTAGCTTCATAATTGTTTTTTTACGCCTATTTGATGCGAGGGTGTACTGGTACGAGGTAAAGGCCGTTAACCAGGTCGCTTTTAGAAATCGTAACATAATCAAACCGGCAGGCCAGCAGGTGACGCATAAATCGTTTTTGCGAAGTAAACCCAGGGAGATGGCCTAATGGTCCCGTTCTCTATATGCTTGATTTGACTATGAAATAAAAAAATTCTCGCCAGTGTTGCTTCACCATTTACTCGAATAATCAAACGATATACGCATGTAAAATAAACTTTGATCAGTTAACTTGAACAAAATAAGGCTCTGGAGAAACATTCGAATGTGAGGGTCGTGCTCAAAACGTAAGAAGCTGTAACCCAGATGATCAATGTGTTCAAAAAATTTTAAATTACAGCATGAGACATTCAATACAAAAAATATTCTACAAAATAAGGAGCTAAAAATTTACTTCAAGAGCCGTCGTGAAGTGAACGCGTGTGAAGTGAAAATATATGCACAATGTTTTCATGCGCTAGAAAGGAACCGAAGTGGCGCCTCTACCGGACTACTTGCATACTTCTCCATTGAGATTCTCGTCCTTTGTTTGGACTCAAATTCGAACCGTGAGGTTTAGGAACGAACTAAAATGGGTCAGAGATTTTTTCTGAATGTTTTCAAGCCATCTGTTATGGCATAGCAGCACTGCAGCGCCGGGAAATCAACGTTGGAAAAACCGGCCTGGTCAAGTTACGATTTCTAAAAGCGGCCTGGTTAACAGCCTTTACCTCGTACATCACTAATAACCTAAGAGTTTCGGAACGTGGCGCTTACCAGGTGCGGGGTTCATTTTGGCACAAACTTTGTCTTCTTTTTTTATTCACAAAATTTCGTCAAAAAATTATCAAAAAATAACAAAAAATAGAGAAATAAGTCTTCTACCGGAAACAAAAAAGAGTTTACTCAATATGAGAGCCTCTGGCCTTCTCCACCTTGCGAACT